>JAJPUD010022848.1:0-20783 GCA_023553655.1 Myrmecobius fasciatus | reverse complement strand
ATCATGAACCCATTTAGATCTTATCTTGGTATGTGGTGTTAGGTATGGGTCAAGCCCTAATTTCTTCCACACTAATTTCCAATTTTCCCAGCAGTTTTTGCCGAATAGTGAGTGTTTACCCCAAAAGTTGGGGTCTTTTTGTTTTTCAAACACTAAATTGTTAAGGTTATTGCCTAGACTGTCCTGATAACCAATCCTGTGCCACTGATCGACTGCTCTATTTGTTAGCCAGTACCAAACGGTTTTGATGACCCCTGCTTTGTAATATAGTTTTAGATCTGGTACAGCAAGGCCACCTTTATTTGCCTTTTTTTTCATTAATCCCCTTGAAATCCTTGACCTTTTGTTCTTCCAAATGAACTTTGCTACTATTTTTTCTAGATCTGTAAAATAATTTCTTGGGAGTTTGATTGGTATGGCACTAAATAACTAGATTAGTTTGGGTAGTATTGTCATTTTTATTGTATTTGCTCTGCCTACCCATGAGCACTTAATGTTTTTCCAATTGAGTAGGTCTGATTTTATTTGTGTGGAAAGTGTTTTGTAGTTTACTT
The DNA here is from genome assembly GCA_023553655.1 of Myrmecobius fasciatus. NCBI lineage: Eukaryota > Metazoa > Chordata > Mammalia > Dasyuromorphia > Myrmecobiidae > Myrmecobius > Myrmecobius fasciatus. The sequence continues at coordinate 20,229 of JAJPUD010022848.1, read as the reverse complement.
CGTATAGTTTCTAACTTTTCCTTGGCAGATAGATTCCCAAATATTTTATGCTATCATCCATTATTTGGAATGGAATTTCTTTTTGTATCTCTTGCTGCTGGACTTTCTTGGTAATATATAAAAATGCTGATGATTTATGTGGATTAATTTTGAATCCTGCAACTTTGCTAAAGTTGTGAATTGTTTCTAATAGTTTTTTAGTTGAGTCTCTAGGGTTCTCTAAGTATACCATCATGTCATCTACAAAGAGTGATAATTTGGTTTCCTCATTACCTACTCTGATTCCTTTTATCTCTTTTTTCTTCACTTATTGCTAAAGCTAACATTTCTAATACAGTATTAAATAGTAAAGATGACAGTGGGCAGCCTTGTTTCACTCCTGATCTTATTGGGAATGGTTTTAGTTTGTCTCCATTACATATGATGCTTGCTGATGGTTTTAAATAGATGCTACTGATCATTTTAAGAAAAAGCCCATTTATTCCTATACTCTCTAGTGTTTTTAATAGGAAAGGGTGTTGGATTTTATCAAATGCTTTTTTGGCATCTATTGAGATAATCATATGGTTTTTGTTAGTTTGGTTATTAATATAATTAATTACGCTGATAGTTTTCCTAATATTGAACCAGCCCTGCATCCCTGGTATAAATCCTACTTGGTCATAGTGTTCTATCCTGGGAATGACTTTCTGTATTCTCATTGCTAATATCTTATTTAAAATTTTTGCATCAATATTCATTAGGGAAATTGGTCTATAGTTTTCTTTCTCTTTTTTCACCCTACCTGGTTTAGCTATCAGCACCATATCAGTCTCATACAAGGATTTTGGAAGTATACCTTCTGTCCGTATTTTCTCAAATAGTTTGTATAGTAATGGAATTAATTGTTCTTTGAATGTTTGGTAGAATTCACATGTAAATCTATCCTGTCCACTTTTTAGAAGTGTTCTTTTGGAGGTGAGAATCACTTTTTTGTGGATATTGTGGATGAGAATTCTTATTTAATTAAGTTGGACTCAGTACCCTTTAAATTTCCTCTCAGTTCAGATGCTAATTCTGTTTTCTTTTAAGTACTTTAGCATCTAGGAAACATGATTGTCTCTTTTCTGATTTCCTATTTAACCTAGAATCTGTTGTTATTGCATCATGGTTCAGATGGTGGTGACTCTGTAATCTTCTTTGAGGTTTCTTGAATAAGATATTGAAATGCTTTGTTAGTTACTTTTCTGGCTCAATTTCCAGATAAGAAACTGAGGCAAACAAGGTTAGGTGACTTTCCTAGGGTCACACAACTAGGAAATGTGTGGAGTTGGATTTGAACTCACAGAGAGGAGTATTCCTGACTCTAGGTATGTCACTGTCCACAGCCCTACATAGCTGCTTTGCACTTAGAATTACTATCACATTTATTCTTTCATGAGTGTTAATGTTTGTTCCAAAATTAAGTTGTCATCTAATGAAGTCACAAGTGTATCTCCAAATTTTTCAGTAATACTTCACTGTGGCTCACATAGTGCAGAGTACATGCCTTCTTCTCCACCACTCCAATTGTTTTTGATGATTAATATAATGCATATAAATTGTCTTAGATACTTACATAACATTAACTGAAAACAATGTTCTTTACATTCACTGGGAAAAATATGATAACAATTTCAGGTCAAATATAAGGAAGAGATAACTATATATCTAACAACTGTAGAGATGACTGAACTTGCTTTAAATTAACATGTTTGGGGAACCATCAGAGACTTAGCTATGTCATTATGGACATCTGCTAAGGTTGCTGAAGGTAAACAATCACCTTAAATATATATCTGTCTGCACGTAGTGGGGAACATCAGCTCATTAGATCTCTGCTTAGCTCGATAACTCACTAGCTCCTTATCCCTCTGCTCCTTAACTACTTAGTTCTGATTAGCTCTCTGCTCACTTCCTCCTTTTATCATTCACACTGTGAATGCTCTGTAAATCTGCTGGAGAAATGAATGGCTGTCCCAGGTCTGATGTGGGACTAGGGAAGGTTGTGGAAAGATGATTCTTAGATTTCTCTGACCTTGAAAATTACTCAGTAACATTGAGCTTTGGGGGTTACAATTTCAATTCATCTCCAAGGAAACAAGTGCAATTTAATTCTTTGGTTCAGAAGCATTAATGTCAAAGAACTTCTTTGGGAGATGGAAGTCTGTGAAAATGAGGATAATTTAGTATTTTGGACAATATTTTACACAATTTAACAGAGGACTACAACAGGTAATTTTTATGTGTCATGAGTAATTACTGAGATTTTTTTTAGATCCTTATTCTGAAGTCATATCATGTTTTTAGGAGTGATCCCTCAAATCTTGGAGAAATTTCATAGACACGTAAGCTTTGGCAAGTTCTACTGATCAGGAAAAGTTTGGATCACAGACACAGTGGCAAATTGTTTCTATGAGCAAAAAACCAATGAAGATTCATCAGAAGAATGGCCCCTATGTGATGAATATTTGGGATATATAGATTCAGTCATGAGATACCCACCCTAATGAAAACAAGGAAATATTTATTCAATATTTATTATATATCTAGATATATATCTACCATGTACCTTTTTATCATGTATCTAAACAGGAAATATATGTATGGAATAAATAACATAAACTATAGCGGAGACAGATAATACAAAGCAAACTCTCAGTTGGAGTGGAGGGAGGTTGTGGTTGGGAAGTAGAACATGACACTACTCCATGATGGGTAGAAGGGTATGTCAGAAGCCATCACTGGGAGAGAATATTTTTTCCCCTTGGAGAATGAATGGGATGGAATTTACCCTTCTGCCATCTAGTAGCTTGCCACTTTATTAATTGTGGTACCATTTCTAGTCTTGTTTGTAATTTGGAGTCACATTAACTGATTCTTTGGCACTTAGAGGCAGAGTTCTGGTCATAGAAGACCATGAGCATCCAAGAGAGAGATGTTGTAGGGTGATGGGCATTCAAGGAAGGGTCAGCAATAGAAGGAAAAATGGAAGAACACAAAAGATTAAATTTTCCTGCTTCATGCTTTGGCTGAAGGCTAAATGGGCTGTTGAGAACCCAGCTCTCCAGGCCTGCTATTCAATGGCTCAATGGTTTACAACAATAGAAAGGCAGGTTGAGCCTTGTTGCTGCCTTATCATCTTCATAAAAAATAAGAAGGCAAGAAAAGGACGAAGTCTTTCTTAGATGCCTGGGGCTCTCTGACTTCTGCAGTAAAAATTTTTGAAAAAGAAGAAAACATAAACAAAATGTATTTCCTGCCTGCTCATAACCAACAGCGACTAAAAATACTGTTACAACTGTACACTCGTTTAAGGTCAATGTATTCCCTCTTCATGGCTATGAAAACCTGACCCACATAAGGCATTAAAATTCATAACACATGAAAATTAGGAAGTCCTGGAAGTGCTTTCTTCTATATAAGTACAAATTTTCTCTGCCTACTTCTAGCATTTAAAGGAAACCATCCAGATAATTAAAATGCCTATAAATGAAATGTCAAAGTTAAATGTTTTTTTTTTTAAGTCCTAATGCTTAGGCAAAGTTAAACCTTGATTCTAAAATAATATTCTTTAAATACCGCCAGCATCTTTGAGAAAGGAGAATAATTAAGATTTGCCAAATAAAATATGTCTATAGATCTAAGTGTACCTCTTCTCAGTAAGTAATCTTTATGGAGGGGAATGTTATAATCACTGTATTTATTTCTCTAAATACTATCAATATTTCAAACATGGTTCCAGACACTACAGATATAGCTAAAAGTACAATGTCCAAGGAGTAAATAAATCATATAGACTAAAAATAAAAATTTGTAGAATCAGATAAGTCTTGATTACCTTCCCCCAGTTTATGCTTCTTTCATTTATATGGGAACCATTCTAAAGTAGGTGCATCTGCGATGGAAAAAATGGATAAGGGCAATGTGAAGGGAAAAGAGAAAAGGTCCTAGATAAGCCTTTGGAAGCAGACTAGATAAAAATAAGGGAAACCTGATGCTTTGAAAAAGGAACTAAGAAAGACAATTCAGAAAGTTTGGAAAAGACCTGAGCAAGCAGTACACAAGGAAGAAGAGAGTAGCCAGGTAGAAGAGTTGGTTAACAGTGACAGCACAGAGAAATCAAGCAGAGTAAAGATTGAGAAAAAAGCCATTCAAAAATTTGATGGGAAAATATGGAGATAAATTTCTTTTCTTTTTTATTAACTTTATTATTTTCATTACATTTTAAGTTCCAAGCACAATTTCTTTTTTTTAAATTAATTTTATTTTTGTTACCTTGTAAGTAACATAGTGTATTCTTTCTTCCTGCCTCACCTCACAGAAGAGAAGGCCATCATTTGACACAGGTTCACAAATATATGTAAAACTATAATATGCATATTTCTACTTATCAGTTCATTCTCTGGAGTTGGAATATCTCTTGTTTATTCATTAATTCTCCTCCTGAGATTAGTATCAATCTATTGTAAGACTTAGGGATCAATCTGCAAAGAAAGGAGAAGGGCGTAGGTAATAACAGAGAAGAGACAAATATAGAAGGTATGATTTTTTTTCATTTAAAAATACAAGCTGTATTTTATTCTTTTCTTTTTTTTAATTTTATTTTATTTGCAAAACATATGTATGGGTAATTTTTCAACATTAACACTTACATAGCTTTCTGTTACAGATTCCCCCCCCCCAACTCCCCACCCCTCCCCTAGATGGCAGGATATCCACTATGTATTAATTATGTTAAAATATTTGGCAAATCAAATATATGTATACATATTTCCAAACTTAACATTGTGGTGCAAGAAAAATCGCATCTACACAGAGGACATATCAGATAAAGGAAACACAATTTAAGCAAACATCAATCAAAAGCATGAGAATGTTATGTTGTGGTCCGCATTTCACATCCCTCTCTCTGGGTGTATATGGCTTTCTTCACTGAACAATTGGAAGTGGCTTGAAACATTTCGTTGTTGAAGAGAGCCATGTCCATCAGAATTGATCGTCATATAGTACTGTTGTTGCCGTGTATAATGATCTCCTGGTTCTGCTCATTTCACTCAGCATCAGTTCATGTAAGTCTCTCCAGGCCTCTCTGAAATCATCCTGCTGGTCGTTTCTTACAGAACAATAATATTCCATAACATTCATATACCATAATTTATTCAGCCACTCTCCAATTGATGGGCATCCACTCAGTTTCCAGTTTCTAGCCACTACAAAAAGGGCTGCCACAAACATTCTTGCACATGTGGGGCCCTTTCCTTCTTTTATGATTTCTTTGGGATAAAAGCCCAATAGAAACGCTGCTGGGTCAAAGGATATGCACAGTTTGATAACTTTTTGAGCATAGTTCCAAATTGCTCTCCAGAATGGCTGGATCTGTTCACAGCTCCACCAACAATGTATCAGTGTCCCAACTTTCCCACATCACCTCCAACATTCATCATTAACTTTTCCTGTCATTTTAGCCAATCTCACAGGTGTGTAGTGGGGCCTCAGAGTTGTCTTGATTTGCATTTCTCTGATCAATAGTGATTTGGAGCACCTTTTCATATGACTACAAATAGTTTTAATTTCATCCTCTGAAAATTGTTTGTTCATATCCTTTGACCATTTATCAATTGGAGAATGGCTTGAATCTTTTAAAATATGAGACAATTCTCTATATATTTTAGAGATGAGACAGTTATCAGAACCCTTAAATGTAAAGATGATTTCCCAATTTATTGCTTCCATTCTAATCTTGACTGCGTTGGTTTTGTTTGTACAAAACCTTTTTAACTTAATATAGTCAAAGTTATCTATCTGGTTTTCAATTAAGAGATCCAGTTCTTCTTTGGACATAAATTTATTCCATCTCCATAGGTCTGAGAGGTAAAGTATATTATGTTCCTCTATATTCTTTTATTTAAAAAAATCATTTCAATGTATATAGTTGCATTCCTGTTCTCTCTATGTGAGCATCATTTTGTAACAAAAAATAAAAATAAAGCAAATAACCAGTACAGTTATCATATCAGCAAATAAATAAAACACTGCCCTAAGTAAAGAAATTCACTTCATTACTGATTCCCAATCATTGATATGGTTGTAGTATTATATACAGTCATTTTACATTTTGATAATATTTTACCAATAGGGGTTATTTTGTAAATTGTTATTTTGGTTCTTCTTAAAGTACTTTCTTCACATGCTTTTAAGTATCTTACACTTTTATTATTAACTTCTTTATAATCTTCCATTATGTTCAAACATATATGTATATATTTGTATTATATATAATATACCATATCATATTATCATTATGTACATTAGTATTAGTATTATATATTATATAATGAAATTAGTATCAACTTTTATTGGGAATTTTTTGCTATTATAAAACATTGCTATTGCTTTTTTGTAATATATTGGCATTTTGTTTCTAATGTTGACTATGTCAACATGAAATATCCATTTTTGATATCCTGGAGAATATATTGCAAACAATTTAATCATCTGTAGAGAAGAAGAAAGTAAGATCTGAGGAGAATGATTTGCTGAAGGTCACACAGTCAGTAGGATCTAGAACTATGTATGTATGTTTGGTCATGGAATTAGGTCAAAGCATATGAATATTGAAGTTATTTTTCTTATATATATGAATATATACATATATGTGTATGAATGAATATATATAGTGTGTGTATATGTCTATGTACATGAGCATATAGGGGTAATTCTCCCCTAGATGTTTGGCTATGGAAAGAAAAAAAAGAGAAATATTTAGGGAAGGAAAGAGTCAATTGAGGGTTTATTAAAAACATGTAAGGATGAGACTGTGGGAGGGCATAGTACAAATAATCTGAGTAGTATGTTTTTCCTATATTCCACAAGAACTCATAAGATATCTTATTCCTCATTGACATTTAATTTATTTTTTATGAAAGATTTTTATTTGTATAACATATGTATGGGTAGTTCCCCAGCATTGATCTTTACAAAGCTTTCCATTACAAATTTTACCCCCAGTCCCCTCCCCTCCCCTGGATGGCAGGAAGTCCACTACATGTTTATAATGTTGAAATACTTGACAAGTTATGCAAGAAACATCCTAACTACAAGAAAAACAAGAAAATCAGAGAAATGCAACACAATGCAAGCAAATATCAATAGAGATCATGAAAATGTTACGTTGTGGTCCATATTTCCTATTCCTCTCTCTGGGTGTATATGGCTTTCTTCAGTGAACAATTGGAACTAGTTTGAGACAACTTTTTGTTGCAGAGAGCCATGTCCATCAGAATTGATCATCATGTAATACTGTTGTTGCTGTGCATGATGATCTCCTGGTTCTGCTCGTTTCACTCAGCATCAGTTCATGTAAGTCTCTCCAGGCCTATCTGAAATCGTCCTGCTGGTCGTTTCTTACAGAGCAATAATATTCCATAACATTGATATACCATAATTTATTCAGCCACTCTCCAATTGATGGGCATCCCTTCAGTTTTCAGTTTCTAGCCACTACAAAAAGGGCTGCCACAACCATTCTTGCACATTTTTCCCTCCTGTAAGATCTCTTTGGGATATAGGCCCAGTAGAAATGCTGCTGGGTCAAAGGGTATGCACAGTTTGTCAACTTTTTGAGCATAGCTCCAAATTGCTCTCCAGAATGGTTGGATCCGTTCACAGTTCCACCAACAATGTATTAGTGTCCCAGTTTTCCCACATCCCCTCCAATATTCATCATTATCTTTTCCTGTCATTTTAGCCAATCTCACAGGTATGTAGTGGTACCTCAGAGTTGTCTTAATTTGCATTTCTCTGATCAATAGTGATTTGGAGCAACTTGTCATATGACTAGAGATGGTTTTAATTTCATCATCTGAAAATTGTCTGTTCATATCCCTTGACCACTTATCTATTGAAGAGTGGCTTGAATTCTTATATATATGAGACAATTCTCTATATATTTTAGAAATGAGACCTTTATCAGAACCACTAAATGTAAAGATGATTTCCCAATTTGATGCTTCCCTCCTAATCTTGTCTGCATTTGTTTTGTTTGTACAGAAACTTTTTAACTTAATATAATCAAAATTATCCATCTGGTGTTCAATTTGGAGTTCCAGATCTTCTTTGGACATAAATTTATTCCATCTCCACAGGTCTAAGAGGTAAACTATCCTATGTTCCTCTAACTTGCTTACAAAGTCACTCTTTATATCTAGATCTTGAACCCATTTAAAGCTTATCTTGGTATCGTGGTGTTAGGTATGGGTCAAGCCCTAATTTCTTCTACACGTTTCCAATTTTCCCAGCAGTTTTTGCCGAATATTGAGTACTTATGCCAAAAGCTGGGATCTTTGGGTTTATCAAACACTAAATTGTTAAGGTTATTGCCTAGATTGTCCTGATAACCTATCCTGTGCCTCTGATCGACTGCTCTATTTCTTAGCCAGTACCAAATGGTTTTGATGACCGCTGCTTTATAATATAGTTTTAGATCTGGTACAGCAAGGCCACCTTCATCTGCTTTTTTTTCATTAATCCCCTTGAAATCCTTGACCTTTTGTTCTTCCAAATGAACTTTGCTACTATTTTTTCTAGATCTGTAAAATAATTTCTTGGGAGTTTCATTGGTATGGCACTAAAGAACTAGATTTGTTTGGGTAGTATTGTCATTTTTATTATATTCGCTCTGCCTACCCATGAGCACTTAATGTTTTTCCAATTGAGTAGGTCTGATTTTATTTGTGTGGAAAGTGTTTTGTAGTTTAGTTCGTATAGTTTCTGACTTTTCCTTGTCAGATAGATTCCCAAATATTTTATCCTGTCATCTGTTATATGGAATGGAATTTCTTTTTGTATCTCTTGCTGCTGAACTTTGTTGGTAATATATAAAAATGCTGATGATTTATGTGGATTAATTTTGAATCCTGCAACTTTGCTAAAGTTGTGAATTGTTTCTAGTAGTTTTTTATTTGAGTCTCTAGGGTTCTCTAAGTATACTATCATGTCATCTGCAAAGAATGATAATTAGGTTTCTTCATTACCTACTCTGATTCCTTTTATCTCTTTTTCTTCTCTTATTGCTAAAGCTAACATTTCTAATACAAAATTAAATAGTAATGGTGACAGTGGGCAGCCTTGTTTCACTCCTGATCTTATTGGGAATGGTTTTAGTTTGTCTCCATTTCATATGATGCTTGCTGATGGGACATTTAATTTCTAAATATGACAAAGGAAGCACAAATAAAGAATGCTGTAGTAGAGTACTGGAGCAGAATATCAAAAGACCCCAGTCTAGTTCTATACCCTATTCATTGTATGAGCATTGGCAACTTTTATAGATCCCTTGGCGCTTTATTTCTTTTTGCCAAATGAAGTAAGACTAAATTATTTTTAACAGGAAATCTATAATTATATTTTCTTGGCAAACATGTTTTTGACATGACATCCCTCAAACTGTTATGTTTGTTGCAGATAGCTTTTTATCACAGGGACTGGCAAAAATAGGATGGGATAGGAGGGGACTGGACCTATAATTTCATTGCCATAAACAACACCCAATGAGTAAACTTCTCTTAGAATTATAGCTCTTCCTCTGAAACAAATAATGCTTTAAAAGAGTTGCCTATGGCCCTTTCTTCATGATCAAGTGGCTTCTCCAGAGTCATAGAGCCAGTATGTGCCCCATACTAGAATTGAACCCTAGTTTTTCTGGCCCTTAGTCAGACTTTTTATTATATCATGTTGCCTCTCTTCAAGATGATCATGTCAAATTAAGAAAATCCAAGTTCACACAGATTTTTCTCATGGCCAAATTATTATAGTGTTAATTGTCAGTAACATTCATGCTTTTCAATGTTTTATATCCTCAATTATATTTTTATGTACTTTTTTCTTGTTCTGCAATGGACGATAAACTCAACAAGGCCAAGTAGAATGTTTCATATAGGTTGGATTTATACAGCACGGTTCTATATATTAAATAATTGTTGAATCTTGATTTATTCTGTAAGTTGTTATGTATTTATTAAGTGACTACTGTATGACCAATATGATGTCTGAGATAAAAGAGCTTCACACATTTTCAATAAACTAATTCTCTGAGAGAGGATTGGTAGTGAGGAAGAAAGGGTTTAATTATTCTTCAACTTTAAAGTATTAAAATGCCCTTAGCAGTGATCAGATTTCTTGGTTTACTGAAAGTTCCTTAGATCCTGCCATTTGGCATGTGGAGACATTTTGCTAAGCAGGATTTGCCTTGTTCTGCTGTGATAAGCCATAAAAGAGAAACTATTTTGCTGGTGCAATAAAACCCCAAGCATAAACAGCCTCTAAAAAATCTTCCATATTATTGCAGGGGAATTATTTTAGTATAAAAGTAGAACATCTTTTTTTCCTGGAGGGGACAGAAAAAAAGGCAAGGAGAAGAGGAAAGAGTTTGCATTTAAAAACTTTCTGCTTCTGATAGAAAAGTTACAATCCATTTTTTTGGGGGGGTGGGTTAGGCAATAGATTATTCCAAATTGAGGTATCAGAATAATGAAGTTAGCTCCTGGATTTACCTAGCATTGTAACTGTATTTGTGGATGGTCCTTTGCTAGTTCCTATTCTTTTCATTATGTCTCTGGGCATACACCTTATCAAGTACACTGCAGGGAGGGCAATTACATTTAATAAAACTTTTCTCGTCCTAAAGATCTTGTTGATTTAAAGCCATAAAGCGAGGCAATTAGATGAAAAGTTGTGGCTTTTAAACAAGGTAAAGTGTTGAATGTATATTAAGAAAGGTTTTTGACCCAACATTTTAGGAAATTGAGGGAAAAATCAGCAAATCCAAACAATGCCTTTCTCACATGAGAGGGCAAGGTTGTGGTCCTTTATGACTAATCCAATTTTTGAGGTTGAATGTTTGTTAATCCAGTAGTCTCCTACCTAGAAGAAGACAGAATAAATATCTGTTAATTATCTCTTAATTGAAGTGAAAATTGTGACTCAATGGGGAAGTAATCCCTGTGATTCAGAGACAGTGAGTAGAAAGTGAAGGAGAAAATGAAATTGGTTAGATTAGTGTGGAAAACTACATATTTACCACAGTGCTTGGTACATAATTATATAAATGTTTGTTGATTGGCTAACTGAGATCAAATCAACCATCAAAGCTGACATCAATGAATTCATGATTTTATATATATATATATATATGTACATGTATACATATATATTCTCTCAGTAAAAATATAATAAACTACAGATAGAAAATGAATGAGAAATTCAATGGAAAATGTGATCAAATTGTTTATCTAATTCTTTGAACAAATGATGGCTTTCTTGTGTGGGAGAGAAGTATATAGGAAAATGACAGCAATGTAAAATAAATATCACTAAAACCTTTTGACATTCAAAATACAAAAAGAAGAAAAATGAGAAAATTTGTTTTTGATCATGCTATTGTGTTCATAAACAATGTAAAAAAATGCGTGTGTGTGTGTACACTGTGTGATATGTATACTGAAAAACAATCAATAGAAAAGCATTTATTGAGTTCCTAGCACATAGCATACATTCTATTAAGCACTGGGTATAAAGTGAAAAGTAAAGATGGATTGAAGAAGGAAGACATTTGTATCTACAAGTTCAATTAAAAGACCATAGTTCAGGAGAGAGGTAATGAAGATCTAAACTTGGGGCAGTAGCTGTAGTTGACTGATATATGACCTACATAGGTCTAAATTCTACTTCTTGAAAAATATCTAAATAATTGATAATTTTTTTTAACTTGTCTGAAACTTATCTATCCAGCTTTATATCCAAAGGTATTTAGAGTCAAATAGATAATACCTGTAAAACACTTGCAAACCTTAAAGTATTATACAGATACCAGCTATTATTATTATTATTAGCCTCTAGTCACTAGCCATTTTGTATGGTAATATCTTAATCCCCTAGCCTCTTATTTTGCTCTTGTTAAGCTAATGCTATATTTATAGAACAATATAGGGATGTGCTAACAAATGCTTAGAAAATAGACTCAAATATCTCTCTATGTATATCTATATCTATATCTATATCTAATCTATATCTATATCTATATCTATATCTATCTATCATCTATATATCAAATACACACACAGGATATATACTTTTAAATTCAGTCGAGAAAATCAAAACAATAAGTCAGGTCCTGATGTGTAAGGACTGATGACTTCTGGAGGTCTAGATGATCACAATAAAACTTTAACAATTTGCTCTTTAATTAGAACTAGTTTCAGAAAGACCTTGCTTATCATCACTTCTGTACTCTATGCAACAGATAAAGTACAATGATCCCTTTAATCCAATTTTATGCTACTTTCTCCTGTCTATATTCTTTTACATATCTTCTGTGATTATAATAATGACCTCAGTACCAATTTTTGTACCTTGAAATCCTGTTCCTTCAAGGCCTAGTTCAAGGGCATCTTTCACTCTAGAAGTTATTCCTCCTATTAGGAATTTTGCATACCAATTGTTTCAAGCTTTTCTCTTCACTTAAATTTTTTTTTTTTTTTTTTTTTTTTTTTTGCTTAGGCAATTGGGGTTAAGTGACTTGCCTAGGGTCACACAGCTAGGGAATGCTAAGTGTCTGAGATCAGATTTGAACTCAGGTCCTCCTGACTTCAGGGCTGGTGCTCTATCCACTGCACCACCTAGCTGCCCCCACTTAATAATTTTCTAACTCATATTATAGTTATTTGTGAACAGGCGTCTTTTAATTCGCAAAGTATAAACTCCTTGAAGACAGAGACTGTTATTTTTCATCTTCGTAATCTAAGTGCTTAGCAGAATGTTTTCCTAGTAGTAAATGGATTTATTATAATATATATTATGTATATATGTTATATATATAATATAATAAAATTTTAAAAAAAAAGATTTATTATAAATCTTTAGCTAGATTGAGTTGCATGGGGGGTAGAAGATCTGGAAGACGGGGAGTAGTGGACTATACTGAAAATTATAGGAATTTTCTTAAATAAAATACTAGTAGGAAGTTGTGCATAAATTGGTATCAATGGATAGAATACCTAGATTCAGGAATATTGAGCTCAAATTCAGCCTTAGAGACTCATTACTTTGGGGATACTGGGCAAGTCACTTAACTTGTTTGGCTCAGTTTTTTCATCTGTAAAATGGGAGTAATAATAGCACCTACCTGTCAGGATTGTTGTGAGGATCAAATGAGAAACTCTTAGCACAATACCTGGCACATAGTAAGCAATATATAAATGTTATCATCCTCATCATCCTCATCATATTGTGATTTGAAGAATGTCTAAAACAATGTTCCAGGATGTTTTTCACATTGCTTTGGAATGGTGCCTAAAATTTCCCCTTGGCAAGTATTCCATTTCTTGGAATTCTTCCTTAAAGTGAAAGCAAAAATCTCCTTGGAAAAGTAACATTAAGGTATTACTAGCCATCATCACTTTGTCAAATTGTATATAGGTGGCTGAGGTGGTGGTTAAGGAAACTGAAAGGGGAAAGTTTAATTGAAGGAAACAATGTGGGGAAAGGATTCTCAATGTTATACAGGAAGAGTAGAAGCACACAAGAAATTTGGGTGTAAGTCTCTGATTATCTGCAAGAGGGAAAGTGAAGGGGAAAAACATTGTAAAGGTTGGAATGGTAAGGGACTTAAGGGAAGAGAGAAATGAATAAAAATGATGGAAATTATATAATAGTGTTTTTTATTCTGTTCTCATTTTGGCTTTTACGCAGTTAGACGAAAAACTCTATGATTAGAACTAGCTTTATTGTGTAGTGTCTCTCTTCCTTCTCTTTCAAAATTCCTGTAGAAAAAATATACTATGTAGTTCTTGCTACCCAGCCTTAGAACTCTAAAACAAACAAACAAACAAAAATAACCATTGGATTCAATATTTAAGAGTCTCCTTAACCAAATTATAAAAGCTGTATTTCTCTCTATTGCTGCCATGATGGACTCTAATACTGATTACAAGCATGGATCTTTGAACTAAACTTGGGCACCTTTATAAAGAACACAGTTTCTGGCACTGGTGTTAACTTGGTTGTAGTGACCATTCCAAGCTCTGAGTGCTGAAACAGGAAGACATATATAACTGGAAAAAAGATGCTAATAAGGGGGAGAATCAGCTGAAAAGAGGAAGTCAATGAAAAATATATTCAGCCAAAAACTATGCAGAGAAATCCAGGATCACTTTTTAAGCTGTTTGCAGAGGAATTTTATGTTTGTTTAAAAAATAAATCTGTTCTAAGTTCATTTAAATCTTAAGCTTTTTTGGATTTCCATAAGTTTCTATACTGCAGGAGGTACTGTGAGTCAGAGTTATGAAATATAGCTAAGATATGCCATTAGTGTTGCAATTTTCAATGGCAATAAAGAGAAGAGAAAGTTGTAGTCCTAACTAAATGCATAATATTGCCTACCATTTGTATAGTCCTTTACTTTTCAAAAGCACTTTTATGAGTATTATTTCATTTTGTCCTTTCAACAACCTTATGAAATGGGTTTTACTATCCCTGTTTGGAAGATGAGGAAATGAAAGCCATGGTAGATTAAATACAAAGGTTACAAAATTATTTAGTGACAGAGTCAAAGCTAGAACAGGGATCTTTTGACTCTTAGTCCAGTTTGTTTTGTTTTATTTTTCTAATTATATCCTTCTTGAATAGAAACCAATCACAAAAGAAATGCTAAATTATTTCCCTTCAAAACAAAGCAAAACAAAGAAGAAACAAAAAGAAACAACTCTTTTTTTAAAATTTTATTTATTTTTTTTTAATTTTATTTGCATAACATATGTGTGGGTAATTCTTCAACAATAACCCTTACATAGCTTTCCGTTACAAATTTTTCCCCCAACTCCCCACCCCTCCCCTAGATGGCAGGATATCCACTACATATTAATTATGTTAAAATATTGGTAAATCAAATATATGTATACATATTTCCAAACTTGTCATTGTTGTGCAAGAAAAATCTTGTCTACACAAACGATATATCAGATAAAGGAAACACAATGTAAGCAAACATCAATCAAGGAGTATGAGAATGTTATGTTGTGGTCCACATTTCACATCCCTCTCTCTGGGTGTATATGGCTTTCTTCAGTGAACAATTGGAGGTGGTTTGAAACATTTCATTGTTGAAGAGAGCCATGTCCATCAGAATTGATCGTCATATAGTATTGTTGTTGCCGTGTATAATGATCTCCTGGTTCTGCTCATTTCACTCAGCATCAGTTCATGTAAGTCTCTCCAGGCCTCTCTGAAATCATCTTGCTGGTCATTTCTTACAGAACAATAATATTCCATAATATTCATATACCATAATTTATTCAGCCATTCTCCAATTGAAGGGCTTCTATTCAATTTCCAGTTTCTAGCCACTACAAAAAGGGCTGCCACAAACATTCTTGCACATGTGGGGCCTTTTCCTTCCTTTATGATTTCTTTAGGATATAAGCCCAATAGAAATGCTGCTGGGTCAAAGGGAATGCACAGTTTGATAACTTTTTGAGCATAGCTCCAAATAGAAACAACTCTTTAGATAGATTTATTTGATTATTATTTCTTGAGCTGTTATGATTTGACCATGATCTGGATTGTTTGTTTGCTGATTAGGTTATAAAATGAGAAGATGTGGTCCTTGTCTTTAAGGAGTTAGTTACATATCAGAACAGATAATCGTGATATTATAGCAATAATCGCAAATGGCTATTCTTTTTATTAACTACATTTCTGTTCATATAGGTAGGAAAATCTAAATTCAGATTCTGCCTCTGAAACCTACTGATCAATCAAGTAATTTAAAGTCTCAGTGCTCCTAGAAATTTCTAAGATTAAGTTTGAGAGAAAATGTAGGCCTGTGGCAACAGTGAAAATTTCTTTAGGAGTAGTTACTTAAATCAATAAAAGCATAGGTTCAAATCCTATTCTATAATCATCATCATCATCATTATCCACATGTAAAATGGATTCCCTCTTTGCCTTCATATATTTTGATGCTACTCATTTTACAAAGTCCAATTCAAGTTCTATCCTTTCTTGGAAGCTACTCCAAAGCATTCCAGATTTTATTAATCTATGTCACCATTTTCTAAATTACTCTTGCACTTGGAATCTATTCCATATAATTTCCCACTAAATTATTTCTCTATAAAGTCACATTAGAGAATACCGGACTAGATGGCAAAATAGGAGGAAGCAGTACAACTCAACTCCTTCTAACAAATATTCTGCAAAGATCTAGAAAATGCACCAGATTAAGTCTTGATCAAGAAATCAGAGGAAAAATTATCCTTTCATTTTCCATCACAGACTAGCACACACAAAGACACAGTCAGCTTTGGATAGTGAGGATGTATCTAATTAGGAGGGATCCAGATAGAGCCTTTCAATACAGGCTGAACTATTACTGGGTTTGCATATGGGGACAAAAAAGCATAGGGTCAAGCATTGAAATCATTAACCTATTCAAGGAATAAGAAAAGATGCCAATTGATAATTCTTTCATCAAAAAAATCCTTTCATTAAAAATAATTTTAAAAATTCTTTCATTAAAAGCCTATCGTTGCATCACATATCCAATTTGGACAGAAGAGATTATATTAATGTTGTGGTGGCAGTCCTGGTAAGTCACTAACTTTTTTTGGAAAGTTTTATAAAACTTTATTCCATTTTTAATTAATTCATTTTAATACACATAACTTTATAAATCATGTTGGGAGAGAAAAATCAGAACAAAAGGGAAAAACCCTGGGAGAGGGAAAAAACAACAACAACAACAAAAAAAAAAAAAAAACAAAAAACAAAAAACAGAAAAAAGAAGTGAACATAGTATGTGTTGATTTATACTCAGTCTCCTTAATTCTTTTTTCTGGATGCAGATTGCATTTTCTGTCCAAAATCTATTGGGATTCGGTACTGAACCACTGAAAAGAAATAAATCTTTCATAGTTGATCATCCACATTCTTGCTGTTATTGTGTATGGTGTATTTCTTGTTCTGCTTGTTTTGCTCACAATCTCAATTTATGTAAATATTTCCAGGACTTTCTAAAATCAGCTTGTTTGTCATTGCTGATATAATATTCCATTATCTTCATGTACTACAGTTTATTCAGCCATTCCTCAATTGATGGACATGTACTCATTTTCCAATAATTCGCTACCTCAAAAAGAGTTGCTATAAGCATTTTTCACATATGGGTCCTTCTCCATCCTTTATGATTTCCTTGGAATACAAACCCAGAATACAAACCTAGTAATGGCATTGCTGGGTGAAAGGATATGCACAGTTTTATGGCCCTTTGGGCTTACTTCCAGATTGCTCTCAATAATGGTTGGATCATTTCAAAACTCCTAATTGTTTTATGTTATCATCTTTGTATCCAAATCATGTACCCATTTTGAACTTATTTTGGTATGGGGTGTGAAATATAGGTATAGAGTTTCTTACATATTTCTAGTTTTCTCAGTAATTGTTCTCAAATAGTGAGTTCTTACTCCAGAAGCTGGAGTGTTGGGGTTTATCATATACTAGATTACTATATTCATTGATTATTATATCATATACATATAATCTATGACACTGTTCTATGATTCTGTTTCTTAGCAAGTACCAAGTGGTTTTGATGACTGCTGCTTTATAATACAGTTTTAGGGTTGGTACTGGTAAGCAACCATCTTTTGTATTTTTTTTTCATTGTTTCCTTTAATAGTCTTAACATTTTGTTTTTCTAGATGAATTTTGTGATTATTTTTTCTAATTTTATGAAATAATGTTTTGGCAGTTTGGTATGGTGCTGAACAAGTAGATCAATTTAGGGAAAATTGTCATTTTTATTATACTATTTCATCTTACCCATGAGCAATTAATATTTTTCCAATTATTTAGATATGACTTTATTTGCATGAGAAATATTTTGTAATTTTGTTTATTTAGTAATTGGCTTTGTCTTAGCAGGTAGACATCGAAACATTTTTTTTTGCCTATAGGTATTTTAAATGTAATTTCTCTTTCTATCCCTTGATGATAGGCTTTGTCAATAATATATACAAATACTGATGATTTGTGTGGATTTATTTTATATGCTGCAACTTTGCGAAAATTGTTAATTGTTTCAAATAGGTTTTTGGATGATACTTTAGGATATTCTAAGTATATCATCATATTATCTGCACAGAGTGATAACTACATTGTTTCATTGCCTATTCTAATTCCTTTATTTTTTTCTTTTCTTATTAATAAAGCCAGCATTTCAACAACTATATTTAATAATTGTGATGATGATGATGATGATGATGATGGGTATCCTTGTTTCACTCCTGATCTTACTGGGAATGCATCCAGCTTCTCTCCATTACAAATAATACTTATGCTGGTTTTAAATAGATACTATTTATTATTTTAAGATAAGCTCCCTTTATCCCTATGCTTTGTAGTATTTTTAATGGTAACGGGTGCTGGATTTTGTCAAGAGGTCATTTCTATTCGTTTTGTTATTGATATGGTTGCTTATGGTAATAGTTTTCCTGATATTGAACCAGCCCTTCATTCCTAGTATAAATCCTACTGGCTCATAGTGTATTCTGCTGCTGATAAGTTTCTGTAATTTCTTTGATAATATTTTATTTAAAATTTTTGCATCACTATTCATTAGGGAGATTGCTCTGTAATTTTCTTTCTTGATTTGGCTATTCCTGGCTTAGGTATCAGTACCATGTTTGTGTCATAGAAGAAACTGGAGGGATATCTTCTTTACCTATTTTTCCAAATAGTTTACATATTATTGGAATTAACTGTTCTTTGAATGTTTGGCAGAATTCGCTTGTGGAATCCATGTGGCTCTGGAGATTTTTGGCTTGTTCAGTTTCTTTTTCTAAAATGGGAATATTTAAGTGATATATTTACTCTTCTGTTAATCTGGGCAATTTACAGTTTTGAAAATATTCATCCTTTTTGGTTATATTGTTGGATTTGCTGATGTACAGTTGGGGAAAACAACTTCTAATTATTGCTTTGATTTGTTTCATTGGTGGCAGCTTCATAGTTTTCATTTTTAATGGTGGTGATTTGGTTTTTTTCTCTCCTTTTTCTAATCAAATTAAGCAAAGGCTTATTTATTTTGTTGCTGTTTTACATAAAATCAACTCAGTTTTTTATAATTAATAATTACATTGTTAATTATTAATAACAGCTCATCTTAGTTTTATTAATCAGTTTAATAGTTTTCTTAGTTTCAATTTTATTAATCTCTCCTTTGAATTTCATAATTTTTACTTTGGTATTTAATTGAAGTGGTTAATTTGTTCCTTTTTTTTGCTTTTTTAGTTGCCTGATCAATTCATTGATCTCTTCTTTATTTTATTTATTTAACTATTTAGAGATATAAAATTTCCTCTAAGAATTGATTTGGCTGCATCCCATAAGTTCTGGTATGTTGTCTCATTATTATCATTCTTTTGGATGAAACTATGAATTGGTTCTCTAATTTGTTGTTGGAACCACTAATTTTTTTAAAAATAGATTATTTAATTTCCAATTGGTTTTCATTCTATCTCTGACCCTTTATTGAATATAATTTTCATTGCATTGTAGTCTGAAAAGGACACATTTACTATTTCTACCTTTCTGCTTTTGATTCTGAAGTTTTTATGCCAAAATACATAGCCAGTTTTTATGTAGGTGCTATGTACTGGTAAGAAAAAGGTGTATTCACCTGTCAGATTGGCTAAAATGACAGGAAAAGATAACGATGAATGTTGGAGGGGATGTGGGAGGGCTGGGACACTAATACATTGTTGGTGGAACTGTGAACGGATCCAACCATTCTGGAGAGCAATTTGGAGTTATGCTCAAAAAGTTGTCAAACTGTGCATACCCTTTGACCCAGCAGTGTTTCTACTGGGCCTATATCCCAAAGAGATCTTAGAGGAGGGAAAGGGACCCACATGTGCAAGAATGTTTGTGGCAGCCCTTTTTGTAGTGGCTAGAAACTGGAAACTGAGTGGATGCCCATCAATTGGAGAGTAGCTGAATAAATTATGGTATATGAATGTTATGGAATATTATTGCTCTGTAAGAAACGACTTCAGGACGATTTCAGAGAGGCCTGGAGAGACTTGCATGAACTGATGCTGAGTGAAACGAGCAGAACCAGGAGATCATCATGCACAGCAACAACAGTATTACATG
>JAJPUD010022847.1:0-20785 GCA_023553655.1 Myrmecobius fasciatus | reverse complement strand
GAGAGAGAGAGAGAGAGAGAGAGAGAGAGAGAGAGAGAGAGAGAGAGGAGAAGAGACAGAGACAGAGGGCGGGGGTGGGGGTGGCTGCCGCCAGCGTCCTTCCACTACATACATACGGCACCGGCACCGGACGGGTGGAGACGCGACACGCCACGCAGGTCTCCAGCCGCAGCTCTGAGATCTCTGGGAGGGAGGACACGGCCAGCCGGAGGAGAGGGGAGGGATGGGGTGGTCTGTGGAAGACGGGAGAGGGGGTAGTGGAGGGTGGGGGAAGGGGAGGGGAAGGGAGAGGGTGGTCCCTGGAAGGAGGGAGAGGATGGTAGAGGGAGGGGAAAAAAAGGGTGGTCCCAGAAGGGAGGGAGGGTAGGCTGTTCTTGGAGGGAGGGTGACTGGGTGGTCCCTAGAAAGGGAGGGCACTGGAGAGAAGGTGCTCCCTGGAGAGAAGGGGAGGAGAGATTGGTTCTGAGAGGGAGGGTGAGCCATGGAGGAAAAGAAGGTGGGCTATAGACACACGAAGGGAAGAGCTGGTGGTCCTTGGAGAGAGGGAGAGGGGACAAGGGTGTCCCTAAAAGGAGAGAGAGGGGGAGAGCCTGCAGGAGGGTAAGGGAGATAGGATGAGTTGCCCCTACTGAGGTCCAAGCCTCCAAAATACTTGGGTTTTGATTGATGGCTTCCTAAAAGGAACTGGAAAGTGCTTGATGTGAATCGAAGGACACATTTAGAGGCGCCTTGTTAGTGCTCTCGCTGCGCCCCCTCCCCAAATTACTTTGTATCTAATTTGCATCTATTTTGCATTTGATTTTCTATGTACATGTTGATTTTCCCCAGTAGAAAGTAGGCTCTTTGAAGGGCAAGAGACACACCCCCATATTGTTTCTGTGTTACTAGAACCCACTGGCGGGGTCTGCCACATGATAGGCCTTCAATAAATGCTCATATTGAATTGAACGAGAAGAGAATTGTATCTGGAAGAAGAGAGAAGGGGCCCCGGGGAGGAAGGGAAAGAGGACAGTGGCTCCCAAAGAAGGAGGGGGGAGAGGGGAGAAAGTGGGCTTGAAGGAGGAGAAAGGTGGTCTCTGAAAGGAGGGGAAGGGAGGCTGGTTTGAGGGGAATGATAAAGGGCAGACCATGAAAGGAGGTAGAGAGAAGGGGGGGGGGAGGTGGTTTGAAGAGGTGGGAGAAGGAATGAGGGGAGGTGAATATTCAGTGGCTCCCCATTGCCTGGAGGATAGGGTGTAAAGTCCTTTTACTTTCCCAGCAGAGGCCAGAAGTTGAGGGGAGGGCAGTGAGTAGTGGTATGAGGGTTCCTTCAAAGCCAGGGGACACCTAGCTTTTCCTATTGTTTCTTTTTCTGCTGGGAAGGCAGTTGGAGGCAAGATCCGGTGGGGGATGGGGAAGGCCTTGGAGAGAGATTCTGCTGGGGAATCAGGGCAGAAACAGTTGCTTGGAGTGGGTGGGGAGGCCACAGTTAAGTTATTGAGACTAAGTCGATACTCTCTGTGACTTGGTAGAAGAAGGGGAGCTGAGGAAGTCTGGAAGCTAAGGGATTGCCACACTAGGCCTGAAAGCTAGGTGAAAGTTTCCTTTATTATTTACTTCTTGGTTTAAAGAAATCCATTAAAATCTGCATGCACTCCCACTTCCCCTCTGTCCTTTGGACTCTCCAGCTCCCATCAGAGCCCATCTCGGGGGCTCCCTTCGACCTAAAACCTTTCCCACCCCCCCCTAGTTCATCCTGCCCACCCTCCCAAATTTTGCAGATGTTTTCTGAGTATATTTCGGGTATTTGCTTTCCCCACCTCGCCTCCCCAAGAGAGTGTAAGCTCCTATGAGGGCAAGATTGGATCTTTGTAGCCTAGATGCCACTTGGAGCATGGCGGACTGTGGGTTGAATTGATCTGAATGAAGAGGTGTTTCGAAAGAAGAGGCCCTGAATGGCACTGCCCAGAATTCAGGGTTTGTCTGAGGGAGACAGGTTCTTGCCGTGTGCATGGCGTGATCCAGCCTTCTGAGTTTTGTTTTCATTTGAATCGGGGATCTCATGAAAAACCGAGCATGGACCTTGTGAAATGGCAGCCCCCAGACCCACACTATTGGAAGCTATACAAAGGGAGGCTGAGTGGAGAGGCTGAGGGAGATGAGAGGCTAGGAGGCTGGAACAGTCCCGAGCACCATCTTTTAGAAGCTAGAGGGTGTCCAGAGGAAACCAGTGGGGCTGGGGAAGAAGGGCTTTGGGTCCATTCAACATGATGATTGGTTGAAGGGCCAAGGGAAACCCAAGAGCTATCCCCAAGTATTTGAATTCCATTTTGTCTGCTTAGCAATATTTTTGCCTCCCCTGAGCTGGCCGGCAGTGGAGTGGACTGCCAGGAGGAGGGGGCCGAATGACTGACGGGGAGGCAGTTAGAGTTCTGAACTTGCCGTCGGGGAGACCCAAGGTGGATTCCTGACTCAAATATTTACATAGCTGGGTGACAAGTCACTTTATCTCAGCCTGGTCCCATATCCATTATATAATAACAGTTGCCTCCCAGTGGCATTGTAAGGATCAAATGAGATAATGTCTGGAAGCATTTTGTAATCTCTCTATACATACTACCTGCCACCGCCACCACCACCACTACCATCATCATCATCATCATCATGTTATTATTTGTCAAGATGTACTCTAGAGAGATTCCTGTTGGGGGGGATTATACTAGATAGCTTTCTAAGGTCCCTTCCAGCTCTACAGCTGGCAAGTCACTTGCCCTCCTGGGCCTCAGTTTCCTTTTCTGTAAAATGAAGCGATTGGACTACTTAGCCTTTGAGTCCCTTCTGGCCCTCGATCTGGGATCCCATGTGTGACTTTGGCTAAGTCCTTTCCCCTCTCAAGTCTGGGTTTTCCTCCTCTATAGAACTCGAAGGCTGAGAGCTGGGATTTTGTGGCTTGTGCTTGTCGGTGTTGAGGAGCTTTTTGGGCTGGTGGGAACTACAAGAAACATGGGGTTTGGGCCTATGAGCCTCCCTCACCTAGGCCTGGTCCCTCCCTCACAAGGTGTGTAGCAGAATGGAGAATTTAGGCCAAATGGGCCTTGAGTCCTGGACAAATCCTTCCATTTGCGGCCTAGCCTCTTTCTGGTGCATCCCCCAAACCTTCTCTTCCTGCTTCTGTCCTGAAGGCTTTCTCTTGTCCTTTTGCCAATCGGCTCCGGTCTCCCCTCGGCCCCTCCCCATGGTAAAGGGGGCGGTGCTTGTCCAGTACCTTTCTATCTCCCTTCTCCTTGCTGGAGGCCCTGGTTTCCATGGGCTTTCCCAGAAGCCCATGGCAGATCCCATGCCTGCTCCCACTTGGCTGCCGGTTAATCCGATAGCCCTCCTAAGTGATGGCGCGGTGTTGAGTTAAGGTGCTAACCTTTCGAAGAAGTGTCTCGCCCCCCCCCCCCCCGCCCCGGTTTCCCGGCCTTCCCAGCCCGTAGTTTGGTGTGTCTAGCTTGAAACCATTTCCTGCCTCTTTGGTCATTGAAGAAGCGTTCCCAGCCTTGGAAAAGGCCACCTGCCTTAATGGGCCAGCGCTGTCTGGGTGGCCTGAGAGATCGTGTGCCGCCATCCGGGATTGCGGCCCTGCCTGGCGCCTCATTGACCCCCCCCTCCCCCTCCCCCCAAAGCGGCCACTTATTGGGCCCAGGCCAAGAGGCTTTCTTTGAAAGGCGCGGTAATCTTCTTCTTCTCGCCCTTCTCGTGTCTCCATAGCGACCCCCTGATCTGCCATGGAGTCTTCGTGGTAAGGCCCTTAAGTGGGATGCGGGCCGGGCAGGGAGCAGAGGGGCCACCTGTGTGCAAGCGGCCGCCCCGCCCTCTCTTCCCTTCGGCCCCCCCCCCCCCCGCCTCGTGGCCCGCTCCCGCCTCGGGGCCCGCCCGTTTAACCGGTGGCTGCTGTCCATTGTAGGGGGAGGCAGCGGAGCCCCGCGGCCGCGGCTCTCTTCTTGCTTTCCAAGGCAAATGGTTTGCACGCTTGCTCGCTCGCTCGCTCCCGGTTGGAAAATGGAACATCTCCCCAGCACGGCGCCCCTCCCCCAAACCTTTCAGCCCGGGGGAGGTTGTCTTGAGGAAATCACCGTGTTCGGTCCCCGGCACTGCAGGAATCAATAATCTATTGAAGGAGAGGACGGGGGAGGGGCCCGCAGGGAGGGAAGCCGCTGCTGCTTACATAAAACATGGCCCACGACCTTGGCATTATTGCTTATCAGCTGGCCTCTGATTGGGCTACACAGAGTCAGGAGGATTTGGGTTTACCCCTAGAAGCTGAGTGGTCCTGGACAAGTCACTTGACCTTTATGTGCCTCGGACCACTCCCTAGGACAGATGTCTTGGAGCTCTGCGGCGGGTGTGTATGTGGGTGAGTGTGTGTGTGAGTGTGAGTGTTTAGGGGTGTGTGTGTGTGTGTGTGGGTGGGTGGGATGGGAGGGTAGGATGGGAAGTGGAGTTAATAGAGGAGCCACTTCCCAAATCTGGGAACCCCCTCAAGGAAACCCTGACCTCCATTATTCTCTCTAAGCCCAAAGGCCTTCCTGTAGCCTCTTTTCCTCCCCAGGTGCTGGGCAATCGCTCCCCCAAGCCTATTTCTCCCAACCCCGGATATTCTCTTACGGCCTCCTCTCTCAGCTATGGTCCCAGTAAAAGGCTCTCCTCCTTCCTTCCCTGTGCTCTGAGCCTCTGTAATGGCTACTCTGCCTCCACTTCCACTCCAGCTTTTCCCCTTTTCCCCGAGTCACCTTTCCAATCATGTGGCGCTCTCTCAGAACTCTTCAGGGGATCCCCACTGTCTCTGAGACAAAGTCCCAAGTCCTTAGTCTGGCGTTAGAAATCTTCCACAAACTTCTTTCCACCTCCTTGCACGAGCATTGCCTGCCAACATCCCCCTTCTGTGCCCGCTTAGTCTTCCCGTCCCCCTCTCCCCAGTATACCAGGCTCAGCAGGACCTTTTGTTATCTTTTGATCCCTGCCTGGAAAACCCTTGATCCCCTTCTTGCCCCACCCTCCGAGGCCCTCTGTTTAGAGTCTCCCCTCCTGGCCCTCTGGGCCCCCTCACTGGCTGGTCTGCAGGTAAAACCTGGCTGCTAAAGCCCACTGGGAGCTCCCCAGGGAAAGGGTTGGGAGGATTGCTGGATGCAACTGTGGACCAAAGTGATCATTGGCGGGGAGGGGAGATCTCCCCCAGATCTCTTCCTGCCCGTCTCCTCCTAGATCATTGATGTGTCTATCCCACTGCAGTAGGAAGGTACCTCAGAGGCCATTTTACCCAATCTCATTTTACAGAGAAGGAAACTGAGGCCCGGGGAGGAGAAAGGACTTGGTAGTAAATAGCAAAGCCCTGATTTGAACTGAGGTTCCCCAACCCTGAATCTGGTGCTTTTCTCACACTCCCCACCCAGCTCCCAGCGATGGAGCTGGTGGCAGTGGTGGCCGCGGTGGTGGCGGTGGCAGCAGCAGCAACAGCAGCAGAGCCCAGGTCTGAGAGGGCCTCCAGCCCTGCCCCCATCTCCCCAGCAGGCTCCTCCCTGCCCCGCCCCACTCCAGCCCGAATTGAAGGGCCACACAAGGCTTCCTATTGCACATTGGCTCTTTAATCATTCCAACAACAGCTGTCACACCAGAGGGTGCCCCAAACAGTTCGGGGAGGGGCCCTGAAGACTGCTGAGGGGAGGAGGGTGGGGTGGGGGAGCAGGCAGCTCAGTCCCTTTACTACTTACTCCTGGGTCAAGAGCCCATCACTACCCTAGGCTCTCAAAAGGAAGCTCAGCTTCTTGGGGATAGGTTGGGGGTGACAGAAGAAGGCGTTTGATAGAGTCATTCTCTTGGTGTGTTTGTCCTCCCAGTCCAGGGCCCTACAATGAAGCTGTACCCCTCCTCCCCACTTAGTGCAGGGCTGGGCCCAGTTAGCACAAGGAATTAGCTTGGCCAAGGCCATCCGCCTCCACCTGACGGTTTTCAGGATCGAGGCTCCTGCAGTCTGGATGGCAAGGCCAAGGTGGGACACCAGAGAAAGGAAGAGAGGAAGCTGCTGCTAGAGGCTGAGTCAGATCCCACCACCATCTCCCCACCTCAGCTGCTAGGAAAGTCCCATCCCCTCCTGGAGCTCCCAGTTGTGTTCCTTTCGATGCCATCCCCCAACCCATAGCCATCTCTTCTGGGGTTCAGAAACAGGTCTTCCTTCATCCGCCTCTTTCTATCGACTTAGAACTGTGATCCTCTTAGCACATGGGGTAGGGGCTAATGAACTAAGACAAGCTTCCACTTTCCCTGGGGACTGAGTGCTAAAGAATAGATCGAAGTATCAGGCACAGGCAGGAAGGGGCAGAAAAGAGGAAAAGAAAGAAATGAAGGAGAGAGCAGAAGAAAGAGAGAAATGAGGGATAAAGAAGGAAGGAGAGAAAGAAGTGAGAGAAAGAAATGGGAGGAGACAGAAGTGAAGGAAACAGGGGAGGTGAGAGAATTGCAGAATAGAAAGGAAAGGAGAAAAAGAAGTGAGGAATAGGAAAGAGAGGAGAGAGAAGTGAGAGAGATAAGGGAAAAGAGAGAGAATGGAAGGATAGAGAGGGAAGGAGAGAGAGAGAGGAGAAAGAGAGGAAGACAGAAAGAAATGAGGGAGATAGAAGGGAGAAGAGAGGGAAGTGAAGAAAAGAGAAGAGAAAGGAGGGGGAAGTGAGAGAGCCAAAGGGAGAGGAGAGAAGGGAGAGAGAGGATGAGAAAAGTCAGGAAGAGAAACAAAAGAAATGAAGGAGAAATGGGAGAGAAAGATACAGACAGAGAAAAAAAGATGGGAGAAAATCAGAGGAGAGGGAGAGCAGAGAAAAACAGGAAGGAAAAGAACTACTTTGGGGTGGAAGGAGAAAGGGAACAAGGAAAAAGAAAGCAGCTAGAGAAAGTAGAGACAAGAGAAGAAAATGAAAGAGGAAAGGCAGCAGAGAAGAAAGGATAGAGAAAGTAAAGAAAGGAAAGGGAGAAAAGAGGAAGAAAGAAGGCAGGATCTGGGAGAGGAGACAGAAAGGAAAAGATGGAAGAAGGGAAGATGGAAGAGAGGAGAATTAAAGGAAGGAGAGTTAAGAGAAAGGGGAAAAGACAAAGGACATAAGGCAAAGGGGGAAGAGAGGAGATAGAGACTAGGAAAGAGAAGAGGAGAAATGAAGGAGGGAAAGAAAAGATGGAGAAGAAAAAGGAGACACAGAAAGAAAAGGGGAGCATGGGGGAGTAGAGAAAGAGCAGAGAAAGGGGAGGAGAAAGACATCCCTGCTGGAGTTGACACACTTGGACTAAACTCTATCCAGCATAGAAACACATCAAAGAAATGGCCAGAACTGGAGCTTTGGGGAATCTGTTTTGGAGATTCAGACGGATTGGGATGGGGAGAGTGGGGGGGGGGAGGTGAGTGAAACCCTAACCAGGCTGGCTGGCTCCTCAGTTCTGAAAGTACCAGATCTGGGGAAGGAATCTACCGGAAAGCCTAGGGCTCCCAGCTCTTCCATGTGGCTTGCTTGCCCTTTCCCTCTGTCTACCTCTATCTCTACTCAGTTATAGTCTTGGAGGTGGCAGGCCGGGAGCCAGAGCAGGAGAAAGGGAGGCCTCTTGCTCAGGGCCCGGAGTTGGGGCAAGATTGCAGGGGATTCATGTTAGATCAGTGTTTGGGGTGCAAGTGTGGATGCCAAGCAGGGTTTCCATTGAGCTAAGGGCGGGGCCTTTGGGGTTTGGGGTTACACATGACTTTGCCTCCTCCTATACCCTCTCTGTGGCTCTCTCCTGTTGTCTCCCTTCTCAACCAGGTTTCTTTCCCAAGGGGGTCCTGCTGCCTCCTCCCCTTCCTCACTACTTCTTGTAGTTGCCAAATTGGATAGCCAGGCGGTCGGTGACGCATCGGAAAGTGGCTGGCTGCACCTCCCAGTAGGGCACAGGGTTGTTGAAGAGGCTGATGCCATTGTAGTAGGCCCGCTTCACACCAAAGCCCACAGGGCAGAAGTCATTGACGCCCACTTTGGTGATGTTGTTGGAGTGAAGGTAGACCACCTGTCAGGGTGTGGGAGGGAGGAGAGATCTTGTTAATTTGTGTGCCATAAGTCCCCCCTCTCCCCACCAGGTTTTTGCCCTGGAGGCCAACATGGCGGGGCATGCTTCTGCCCTCTTCTTCCTGGGGCCCCCCAAGGGCTTGCGGTTCTCATCTCTTCTCCTTGGACCTGCTTTCCTACTGGACAATCTTCCCTCTAATGCCCTTTAGCCTGAGATGCATGCAAGAGGAGACTGGGGAATCAGTGGCAAAGACGGGCACTGTCTCCCTCCCCCAGCCCCCACCACATTCAGCTCCCATTCTCCCCATTCCTGTCCCCTCTGCTTGCTTGTTTTTCCTTTGGAACCCTCCTTTATTACTAACAAACTCCTCTTCCTCTCCGATTCCATCCATTTAGTATTCCTCCAAGTTTAACTTTCTCCCCAAAGACCCCACATCTTTGGGCCCCTTGCCCAGGGCTGTTCCTTTTTTCCTGCCGCCCCTCCCGGGACCGGGAAGGAGAGCTGGACTTGTACGCTACCTCTTGTCTTTAAAAATTCTCTCCCTCAGGGGCAGCTAGGTGGCGCAGTGGATAGAGCCCCAGCCCTGAAGTCAGGAAGACCTGAGTTCAAATCTGGTCTCAGACACATAACATTCCCTAGCTGTGTGACCCTGGGCAAGTCACTTAACCTCAATTGCCTCAGCAAAAAGCAAAAAAAAAAAAAATCTCTCCTTCCTATCCAGGAGGATATTATTCATTTTCTTAACACTCTAAAAGTTCAATGCTTCGCTCACCCCCTTGTTGTCCCCCCCCCGAAAGTGCCCCCTTTGAATACCCAGGTTTCTGGGTTCCTTAGTGAGCTTGCTCTTATACCCCCATCTTCATTTTGCCTCAACCACACACACAGGAGTTATTATACTTCATTGTTCCGGGTGCCACAATCCCTAGGTATAGCTCTGCTTAGGGAATTGTGCTAGCCAGTCTTGAATTTAGTACTGATGGATTTGTGACTAAATCCTAGCTTGGCCACTTGCTGAGTGAGCTTGGAAAACAACAGCTAGTTTACTATTACTTAAGGTTAATAGAAAGTGATTGTACTTATTCTCTCCTCAGTTTCCTCCTTTGACAAATGAGGGGCCCGCACTAGCTTTCAAGGGGCCCTTCCAAGTTCTAAGGTCACAAATCTTTTGATGATCCAGGGGTGTTTAATCTGAAGGAGAGATGATCTAGGGAGAAATTGAAAGCTGTAGGACGGCTAGGTGGCGCCATAGTGCACAGAGGGCTGAGTCTGGAGTCAGTAAGACTCATCTTTCTGAGATCCAAGCTGGCCCCGGACACTCACTAGCTGTGTCAGTCTGGCCGAGTCACTTCACCCTTTTTGCCTCAGTTTCCTCATCTGTAAAATGATCTGGAGAAGGAAATGGCCAACCCACTCCAGTATCTTTAGCAAGTAAACACCAAAAGGAGTCACAAAGAATGGAACATGACTGAAATGACTGAACCGAAAGAACTTGCTTATAATGAAAGTGGCTCCAAAGTGGGCAGTACTATCGTCACTCTGTGTGTGTGTGTGTGTGTGTGTGTTTGATTCACACAAAGATGCTCATGATGGGGGAGATCTTGTTTGCCGTCCATGATCACCTGGGTCTCCTCCTCACACTCAGAGAGCTCAGAGGCAACAGCCCAGAAGATCCTCTGAAGGGGAAGGAGGTCTAGAGAGAGGACTAGCTGGGCTTTGAAGTCTCTGTTCTCTGGACAGTCGGAGACTCTTGAGGTACTTCTTCCCTTTGCCAAAAGGCGGTCTCAGATAATGTCAGGCTGCCAACAACGGGCCGCCCAAGGTTGCGAGAGCACAGACTGGGCAACTTGAAAGTCGAAATGTGGCCCGTTTCTTTGCTACCTGGGATGACTGGTGCAGGAAGGGGAGAGGAGTCTCTTTGGAAAAAGAAAATCTCTGTTTTGGTCTCATTTTGAAGGGTGAGCATCTCAGAGGAGAAAAAGGAAGCGTCTTCTTTAACCACCAGAGGGCACCCTTGCTTAGTGGATGGGGAGTGGGGGGGCCTGGGCAAGGATAGCTGCAGGGTCCCTTTCTACACCTCCCCCAGCACCAGATGGCCACAGCTGGAGGTGCCTCCATTCCCCTTTCAAAGGCACAGTGAGGGGCCTAGGGTCTTCTTTCCCAGAGTGGCAGAATGTCAGGGCTACGAGAAGAAGAAATTCAGGACCTCACTTCCCCCAGAGCAGCTCATTCCGTTTGTCCAGGGTGGCACTAGAACCAGGTGTCTTGTTTTCCAGGCCAGGGCTCTTTGGGAGGGGGAGGAGATGAAAGGATCGAATCCCAAGGGGTCAGGTCTTCACGCCAGTGGCTCCTGTCAGGCTTGAGCCATGACCAGTATCTCCTGATAAGCCAGATCTCATCTTATATGTTTGGGAAGGTTTGAGGTGACATTCTAGGGGAGGGTCAGGGCTGAAGTGAGCCTTCCCCCTTCCCTGCTCAAGTGACTTTCCCAAGATCACACTACAACTAAGTGCCTGAGGCTGGGTTTGAACTCAAGTTTTCC
Source organism: Myrmecobius fasciatus (assembly GCA_023553655.1). Taxonomy (NCBI): domain Eukaryota; kingdom Metazoa; phylum Chordata; class Mammalia; order Dasyuromorphia; family Myrmecobiidae; genus Myrmecobius; species Myrmecobius fasciatus. The sequence goes on along the minus strand of JAJPUD010022847.1, from coordinate 10,206 downwards.
TTACTCCAGGCCTGGCCTTCCGTGCCCTAGAGCCACGCTGCTTCTAAAACCCTTCTAGCTCTGGGTTTCCCTTTTTGGGGAGTTGGCGATGAGTCTGGTACTCCTTTTTCTCAGGGAAGCTTGAGGTTTGGTGAACCTAAGGCTCTCTTCAGAGCTCCAAGGGATCTTGAAGGCTCCTATCTATAGTGCAAGGGCTATTTCTCTCAGGGTTCTTTGGGGGCTCTTCTTGCGCCCCAACCTCTTTCTGTGCCGTCAGAAGAGGCCTGAGCTTGTCCATTTTTCCTCACATCTGCCCCCAAGCTCGCACCGGCATGGAGGACCAAGGCCAGGTGGAGGCTGTCTTCAGTACAACTAATCCTGCAACGATGCATAATTTTGTGGATAGAGCCTAGAGTCTGGAAGGCCTGGGTTGGACTCTTACCCCCCTGCTTATTAGCCACGTGACTCTGGGCAAGCCCCGTTAGCTCTCTGACTTCAGTTTCCTCATTTGTCAAATTTTACGTGGTGGTTGTGAGGTTCGAGCGGGACAGTGGGGGAGGACTTGGCAAAGCTTCCGGCATTATCCAGATATCTGTTGTGAACCTATAGATTCTAGATGTGACTCTATACCAGGGAAAGGGGGAGAAGTGTGGATAATGACAAATGAGGAGGGAATTTGATTTCCCTCCCTTCCAGATCTGCCTTGGAATCGAGCTGGCTTCTATTGCCCCACAGAACCAGGGCTGTATGACAGTGCTTGGAAGATGAATTTCCAGGACAAGGAAACAACAACTTTACTGGAGTAGAGTCCATCCTGGCCTTTACTCGGCTCTGTCCCAATTCTCCTTCCTCCTCCGTGTTGACTAGATATTTATATTTCCTCTTGACCCCTTTGAACAGCTAGGCGGCACTGAAGTGAATAAAGTGCTGGGCCTCCAGTTAGGAAGACTGATTTTCCTGTATTCAAATTAGGCCTCAGACACTTACTAGTTGAGTGAACTTGGGCAAGTCACTTCATGCTGTTTGCCTCAGCCTCTCTGTAAAAGTAGTTAGAGAAGGAAATGGCGAACCACTCCTGGATCTCTGCTAAGAAAACCCCAAATGGGGTCACAGAGAGTTGGACATGACTGAGCAAGAAGAATAACTTGGGTCCTTGCAAGGTTTACCTTGTCCGGCTTTCGGCTTGGAGCTAGGAAGGGCCTTCCCTTCCCACGCCGACCAAAATCAATCAAGAGATAAGAGATAGAAACAAATCAGGCCTGATGCCTATGGAGAATGCCCAGCCCCTGGCTCTTGCCTGCTCTTACCTGGAGGAATTTGAGATCAGGGAGGCCTGGGGGTACTTTGGCCAGCTTGTTATTGTCCAAGTGGAGTTCCCTCAGGGTGGGCATGAAAGTCAGGCTCCCATTCTCAATCATTCGGATGTGATTGTGTCCCAGGCCCAACCTGGAATGAGAAGGAGAGAAGGCACTGAAGGAAAAGGGTGGGAAGGGGGGCAGACACCTTTCTGTAGTCTGTTTGCTGTGTCTTGTTCGGAGTGAAGCGGCCTGTTTAGGTGAAGAGGGAGGAATGAGACAGTACTACCCATGACCACTTCAGCAGCCCCTGGGCCTGACCTGTACAGCTTGGAGTACCGGAGAAGATCCTCTAATTCAATGGCCTGGATCTTGTTGTGGTCCAGATGGAGTTCATTCAGAGTCTCAGGAAGATCTAGAGGCAAGAGGACAGGAGGGAGAGGGACAGAATTGATGTTAGTGGGAGTCAGATCCAATCTTGTGTCCCCCCCCCCACAACTCCTTATGGGAGGGAAGGGGAAAATGAGAGGAAAATAGAAAAGGGTCTGGGAGGCTTATGGGCATTCTCTGAGAAGAGCAGGGCTACGAGGAGAGCACTAGCAGTGGGCAACACAAAGACACTCGATCGTTCTCACGGGATTCTGGGATTTATCTTAGTGGGAGCTGTGGCGGTCTGACCCATCTGTGACTCGGAAAGAGGCAAGAGTTTAGACGGGAATATGCTGGGATGAGGGGAAATGTGTCTCTTTCCCATACACACATGCCCAGATCATATAGGCTCTTGTCCATCTCCCATCAGGAAGGGTCAGTGTGTAGAGGGGAACCTGCTGCCCTGTAACCAGCCGCTACTCCTCCCACCCCAGAGGGGAAGAAATCATGCGAAGCTGCACCATGAACATGGCTCTGGGACCTGGCAGTAGGTGGTCAGAAGACCCTCATTGAACCTGGCTGTGGTTCATCTCTACTCAATATTCTGTAAGATTAAGGGAGTGAGTTGTTGGCATAGAGGATCCCGATGATCTCTTCCAGCTCTAGGATTCCTAGGGATGGTGAGAATTCTCTCTCTGGAGAAAACCAAGAGCTCTAAAGAGTGGGCAAGAAGCAGTTCCCTTTTTTTTTTTCCTTCTGTTTCCTTCCCCTCCCTTATTTCGGCAAGGCAATTGGGGTTAAGTGACTGCTGAAGTGTCAAGCGTCCGAGGCTGCATTGGAACTCAAGTCCTCCTGACTCCAGGGTCAGTGATGTATCCATCGCAGCGCCACCTAGCTGCCCCGACTCAGTTACCTTTAGGGATGCCCGTGAGCTTGGCTTCTGAGATGCGAAGGTAGTTCAGCTTGAGGCCATCGAAAGCTCCGGGTTCAAATCCGCTATTTTCCAGGGGGTTCCCTCCCATCTCTGAAAGAAATAAAACCCACATCCCATGAAGGGTTAGCCAAGAGAGCAGAATGGACAAAGGCTTAGCCGAACTGACTAGGTCCATAAGGGGTCAACCCCGAGCTGAGGGACCAACTTGACTGGGGAAACAAGGGGAAGGAGCAGGAGAGACAAAAGGCAAGGCCAAAGGCCTCGATAACCAGACCCTTGCCTGCCTCCACAAATCAGCCTTCTCAACCTTCTAGCCCACTCTTTGCCCATGCCATCAAGTCTGGACGCTTTCACTGATCCTCCTGGCCGAATGTGCCATCTCCCCGCTACCTCAGCGTTTCAGTGTCTCCTGCTTTCTCCCTTCCGCACAATTCTGCTTCCTAATTATTTGTGCTCAGGCCCTATCTCAGCACCTCTGATCACAAACTCCTTTCCAGGCAGGGAGGGAGGCTGTTATTGAGCATGTTCGGTATATATATGATAGATACTTAGTGAATATGTGATCATTTGAAGTGGTTGTCCAAGACGTAAAGACAGAGTGAGGGAGAGAGAGACTGAGTCGGGAAGTAAGAGGAGCAAAGGTAAAGTTTCTGAAAAAAGATGGGAAGAAATGGAGGGAGAGAAAGCTAGTGAGCCCCATCCCCCTGCCTTCAAGTCTCCCCTTCCCGGACCTCCTCCAGATAGAGATGTTCTTTTTTCTTGACACTAGCTGGAAAATGGCTTTTCCAGTCCAGGCCCCATCTCCCTGGGCCTCCACACAGGGGCTTCCTCCCCAGCCGGAAAAGAAGACAAGAATGACCCCAAAGCCAGAGTCAGGGTTAGAGGATGGGGACCAGGCCAAGGGTTAGGCCTCTTCCTTCTTCAACAGACAGCACTGACTCCCACCTCACAATTCCAGGGACTTGGAGCCATCCTAACAGAAGCCACTGCTGTCTTAAGTGGGAATAGAATGTCTCCTTCTAGGCTACCCAAGGATGTCAAGCTATATAACAGCTCAAGGCACTTTCCTCCCTCCCTGCTGTGCCGTGGGTGATTGGCTCTTCCTGCTGTCAACATGCCCAACCTTTATTTAGCATGTTCTTCTCTCTGTCTCTCCTCCCAACAGAATTTACTATTTCAATTTTCTGCGGGCTGGGAAACTTAGATGGATAGGCTCATTAGAAGTAGATGCAAATTAAGAGTCAAGAGGCATTGATTGAGAGCCCAAGGGCTTGTGTTTGAGTAAAGTGATTAAGTTTTAGTGCATGTGCTTTGCGGAAAACTTCATTGCTCATGCAGAAGCCTTAAACACACACACACACACACAGAGGCACACATGCCCACACATGCACTCATATAGCACACACGCATACAAATACATATACACGTGCACGCACACACGCAGGCGCACGCGCACATGCATTTGTATTTTTGTCTCCCGTGTTGGTCAGACTCCCTATGACATTCTCCAGTCTCGGGCTAATAATACAGTAAGTGCTTGGGGTCTTCTCTCCCATCAGATAAGTAAGTCCAAGAGGACATGTCCACAGCCCACATAGATAAGTTCACATTAAATGAAATTAATTAAGGCCCACTCACCAATGCAGTTCATGTTCTTGAGCCCACTGAACACTGCCTTGGACACCTTCTTGATCTTATTGTCGTGAATCCGCAGTTCTACCAGAGAGCTGGGCAGGTTGGGGGGAATCTCTACCAGGTGGTTCTTGGAGATATAGAGCTTCTGCAACTTTCGAAGTGGGCTGAAGGCCTTCGGGTGGATTTTGGAGATTTTGTTATTCACCAGCACCAGAGCCTGAGACAAGGAAGAAGGGTGAGATCCACTAGGGCACGCATCCCGAAGCTGGAAAGGCCCTCCGAGGCCAGCTAGCGCACCGAGAACAGAGATCCTTTTTCCAACATGGCCTTCTCTGGTTGGCCAACTACGTTGGAGCTGGAGGCCTGCCAGGGAGGGGAAGCCCTTTTCTTGCCTTCCTTCTTTCCCAAGTGTATACCCATCTCCCCCCTTACCTTATGCCAAAGGCACCCGCTCTAGTGGGAACAGTCTCAAACTCTCTGAGATCTAGCAAGCTTTCAATCTAAGCCCAATCGCTACCAACTCACTACATGACCTCAGGGAAGCTGCAGTCCCTCTTCAGGCTTCAGGTATCCCCTGGTCCCAATAGCGCCCGTCCTCCCTACTTCTCAGGCTTGGAAGGACCCACGTGATAAAGTAGGATGTGCCATGTGACAAAGTGAAAAGGGCCTGAATGAATCCACACCCCAAATGATAATATTCTAGTAGAGCCCAGCTTCTTCAGCTGTGGTTCTCAATCCCAACATGAGGGCTCGGAACTGTATTTAGGGTCATGAAATGATGACTTCTTCTCACTAACTGTTTGATTTGCACACCTGCTTTATACACCTAGATAACCGGGCTCACATAAACATTTCTCGGCCAAATAGATGTCATGAGGGGAGGCTTTCAGGAGCCCTGGTCTGGATCACAATGCAATGACCTGGGTTTCCTCTGATTCACGGTGGGCAGGTAGGGGGCTGCCCGAAAAAGGTTTCGCTTTGATTGCAACCTTAGCCACAAGCCGGCAGGGAGCACGGGACGGCTCGGCTGTCCAATCAGCCGGGCTTAAAGAAAAGATCTGCTTGAAGTGGCTTTTCTGGCTCCCATTTCAATTCGGAGAATAGGATGGAATGACTGGGAATAGGCAGGGGACCACGAGCACCCCTTGTTCTCCACAAACATCATCGTACATACAAACGTTGCTTCATAGGCTTGGGCTCTGGAGCTGAAAGACCTCCGATACTCCTTGTTTTATGAAGGAGGCAACTGAGGGAAGCTCAGGGAAGTGAAGGGATTTGTTCAAAGTCACACCGAGGCATCAGAGCCAGGATTTGAATTTAGATCCTTTACTTCCAAAGGCCAGCACACAAAACCCCCAGGTTTAGGCCACGGGGGTTCCCCCTCTCTTAACTCTGCCTCCAGACCTGGATAGGGTGGCCCGGCCAGGCCTGCCCCAACGGGGCCTCCGGGCCGTGGAGGGGAAGGGAGAAGCAGCCTTACATAGAGATGCTGGAGCCCTTTGAAGTCATCCTTCTTGAGTTCGGTGATGCCATTGTTCTGCAGGTCCAGGAGGGTGGTGTCTGGGGAGATCTCCTTGGGGACTGTCTTCAGACCTGTGGTAAGAGCCCCCCGCCCCCCATCATCCAGGTGAGCTCCCATCACGTGCAGGGAATCCCTTCCCTCGCCAGGCCCAAGGCTGACTCCTGTGGGAGGCTCAGACCGTGGCAGCCCAAGATCTAGGGCTGGGAAGTAGGAGACTTGAGTCTTAGTCCCAGATCTGCTGCCAAAGGGCCCTGTGACCCAGGGGTGATCTCTTTCCTAGCCGCTGCCCTCAGTTTCCGGGCCTACGCCGCCCCCCTCCAACTGTTCTTCTCTCCCATGTATCTGCCCAGCTGTGGGCTCATTCATCTCCACTGGAAGGGCTAGAGGCCCAGACTCTAGCTCCGGAGACCTCCTTGGCTGGCTAGCAAGAAGGGGGCTCCCTTAAAGGCAAAAATAGCAGTCTGTAGTGTCTGGTAGTTGGGACCAACAGACACGAATGGGGAAGTATGGGGAGTCAGAGATAGATTGGGGGCTGTTATGTGGGAAATGAGCCCAATACATGCAAAGGGCCTGGCGTGGCTGGGACGAAGGGAACGGAGCGGGGGGGCTGGGGGAACATAAGGATGGAGAGGCTCGTTGGAGTCACCATGTGGAGGACCGTGAATAGCAGGTAGGCAGTGGGGAACCAAAGAAGGCTCTTGAGCCAGAGGAAGGCCAAGATCAAAGCTGAGCTTTAGGGGGATAAGTCTGGCAGGAGAAAATAGGGATGGGGTGGGGTGGGTGGGGGGAATAATGGCAACAGATTCGAATTTGGCCAGATTTGACATAAGAAAAAACAGCGGGGAGTTCACTTTGTTAGTCTGGAAACGGGCGGGCTTATTGTTTTTAGGACTGAATCCTTCTCTGCATCACTATCAGTCCCTCCCCCAGCGGCTTCTCACCCAGGTCTGAGCACTGGACCACGCGCAGGTGGCAGTGGCAACCGAAGGGACATATGGCGCTGTAGGTGGGTGTGAGAGCATCCAGGTCAGGTAGGCCCGAGGTGGGGTCAGCTCCCGATGCCTCTTCGTCATTGAGCATGGCCAGTCCATCATCCAAGGTGAAATCCCAGAAACCCCTTTGTTCGAAGGGCAGAGCCTGGCTCAGGGCCAGCAGTGAGCTGAGAAGCCAAAGGCACATCATGGCTGAGGGTCTTCCTGGGAGAAAGAAAGAGAGAGACAGACAGACAGACAGACAGACACACACGCAGAGAGAGAAAGGGAGACAGACAGATAGACAAGACAGACAGAGAGACACAGAGAGAGAGACAGAGAGAGTGAGAGAGAGAGAGAGAGAGAAAGGGAGAAGAAAGGAAGGAGGGGGAGAGGGAAGGAGGGATGGGGGAAGTAAGGGAGAGAAAAAGGAAGGAGAGAGACCCAGAGATACAGAGACAGAAACAGAAGATAGACAGACAGAGGTAAGAGAGACACACAGAGAGAGTCAGAGAGACAGAAATAGAGATAGAGACATAGATGGAAAGAGAGGGAGATAGAGTCAGAGGGAGATAGAGTCAGGGAGACAGAGAGATATACAGAGAGACGAGAGAGAAATACACAGAGACAAAGACAGAGAGACACACACATAGAGACAGAGAGAGACAGAGAGATGGAGAGAGAGGTTTCCATGTTAAGGGGGTACACATAGGAAGGGAAGGGAAAAGAGATCTGGGAGGGGAAGTGACCTGGCCAGGGTCACACATAGGGTGTTAGCTCTACGGCAAGAAGGGACCTCATTTTATGGCGGGTGGGACACGAGGGTCAGCTTGGACGGGGGCCTTGCCGGAAGCCCCAGAGTGTAAGTGGCAGAGCCGGAATTTAAAGCCAGGGACTCTGCCTCCAAATCCCAAGCCAGCTTTGTTCCATGGATACTGAATCCCATCATTCTGCTGCTGTTTCTGTCCCGGGTTTGACTCTGTCCTCCAAAAGGATGCTGGACTGCTGGAACCTTGGAGGCCGGAGGCAAGAAACAGCCGGTCCTCTCAGATCCAGCCCTTCAGCAGCCTTTCCAAAAGCAGGCCCCAGCTTAATCAGGCAACGGAAAGGTTTTCCTGATTAGCTGCTCATCCCTCAGGCGGGCCTGGGGAGACGGGAGGAGGGCCTTCCCGGACCCATTCCACATGCTTCAAACACGCAGTAGTTAGGGGGTGATTCCCTCTGAAGAACTGGCTCTGATCATGGGGGGCTATGACATGTTTGGGAGTGAGGGCAGCGGCTTCTACCCAGCCAGGCTTTGAAAAGTCCCCTGTGGAGTGGGTTAGGGATGGCCCAGCTCTAGGCTACTTGTGAAGGGAGGGGAGGGGAGGGAGGGAGCCTTTTCTGAACCCATGGGGCCAGGGACGTGGACATGGAACCAGGTTTGCAGTCCAGCAATGGGCATGGGAGAGGGGACAGTTAAGCTTTCTGAGGGCTAGTAACACCGAACAGAGGGCAGACTTGAAGACTGAGAAACTGAATTTCCAAAATGGACCTAGGGGGCAGCTAGGTGGCGCTGCAGTGGATAGAGCACCAGCCCTGAAGTCAGGAGGACCTGAGTTCATATGTGGTCTCAGACACTTCCTAGCTGTGTGACCCTGGGCAAGTCACTTAACCCCAATTGCCTCAGCAAAAAAGGGGAAAAAATGGACCTTGACGCTTTCCAAGAGCACCTTGGGGAGCCAGTGGGGGCTGTGCTGGTGAGTTCCAGATTCTTGTGATTATAAAGCTAGAGTTGAGGTGACTGTCAGAAAACTGGGGAATATATTTGTGAACCTGAAACTTGCCTAAGTTACGTATCAGAAGGAGGGGGTTTACAAGGTGAAATGCTGGATGTTGCAGTCAATGGACCCGAATGCGAATCCTGCTTCTACGTCTTCCCCGTAGGACTTTAGGCGGGTCATTTAATTCACTAATTTCTTTGTACGTATAATGAAGGGGTTAGGGCTCAGTGCCATGTTAAGGACACTTAAGCTCAATCAGTGCACCCCCCCTCACCCTCCCTGACCCAAGGGGCCAATGCTTATTCTAAAAGCTGCTTTCTGGTTGCTTTTGATCCAGGGTTCTTGGGAGAAGTCAAGGTTGAATATCTGGAGCCCATCCCGATTCCGCAAGCCCCTTGCTAGGCCTTATGAGCTACTTCCCCCACTAGACCTTTGTTTCCTTTTCTGTTAAATGGCGAGGTCAGACTGGACCGGAGGATACTTTGCAGCTGACCTCACGCTACAACTTTCTGATAGAACTGGCCACTTGAGGTATCCCTGATTCTCTGCCTCCTAACTCTTCCAAGCCCCCTCTGGGCTTCAGAGGGTTGAGGCTTGGGGACGAGGGATCGTGTCGGGACTGTGCTCGAGGCAGAGCAGGGCAACCCATCAAAGAAGCAGCGGGGGACAAAGCACAGCGGGCAGAGAAGCCCCATCTTGGTGGCCCAACACGGCTCCCTTTCAGCAACCTCCTTTGCTTCCGGGTCCTCCCGAATATTCACTCATGAAACCCCCTCAGAATTCTGGCCTCTGCTCCCTGACTCAACTTCACCGGGATGGACTGGGGATCAGGTCTGCTGTTCAGTCCTGACTCTGTCATCCACTTGCTACATGTCCCTTCCCTTCTCTTGGCCTCAGTTTCTTCATCTGTAAAATGAGTGAGCTGCCTCACTAAAGTCTCTTTGAATTCTCCCATGGTGTGACTTTCAGAGCTTCCAGGTTCCTCCAGCCTGGGTTCCTCTCATCCCCCTCTCCTTGGCTGCCAGAGGTGCCCATCACCCACCACTCCTGGATTTCTTATGAAATGAGGATGAGAGACAAACAAACCCTTTCTGGTCTCCCTTCCTTTCCTCCTTTCCTCCCTCCCTCTTTCCCTCTCTCCCAACAGGCAGCTGGACAGAGCAGGGTTTGTTCTGAGGCCCAGGCTGCAGCTGCAGACGGGCTTGTAGGGGAGGAAAAACATTTCCAGTTGGTGGGCCAGCAGCCGATGTTGGCAGCTCTGGCAGCGGCGATTTTTGCCGGAGTGCTGGGTACTCTGCCCGTGCCAGGGCATTGCTCACCAGCTCCCTTCCCCGGTGCCACACCTTTGTCTGGGCCGCAACTCTTGCTCCTCCTCCCCCCCACATCCCCAGCTGCTTCTATTCCCTGCAGCCCACTTGGAGGCAAAGACCCCAAGAATAGCAGACACACGAAAGGGACTCTGAGACCATTATGAAGACCCAGAAAAGGGAGGTGACTCATTCAAGATCATACATCCTCTGTTCTAGCCAAAACCACTTGCTTGGTTTTTACCCATTTCATTTCCCACCTCCATGTCTTTGCACAACATGGTCTTTCTTTTTTGAGATGCTCTCAAGCTCCATCCTGTAACCCCCCCCCCCCCCCCTCCTCCTACCTCGATCAGCGCTCATTCTCTCTTGAAATGACTTTGTATTTATTTTGATTTCACAGATTTGTTACATTCCCCCAGTAGAATATA
>JAJPUD010022846.1:1407-15422 GCA_023553655.1 Myrmecobius fasciatus | reverse complement strand
ATATGTTTCCATTCCAACACCTAGAAACTGATAGGAATTTTAGACAAACTTTTATGAAGAGTAGGATTTTTTTTCAATTGAACTGAGACTAAAAACAGGGGGTTGTCCTAAATGACCCCTGAAAGTCCCTTCCAGTTGTATGACTTTGAAATAAATTAAAGTTTTATGTCCAAATTATGCACAGGCATCAGTGGACCTGGAAGACAATGAGGATAAAGTCTGTGCTCAGCCTCTCCCAGCAAGTATTTATGCTTCCTCTTCATTTCATGCATAACTAATTTCATATAGCAATTGGTAATCGCATCTTGGTAATGGCACCAAAGGCATCACACAAAACAATTTCAGTCATGGATGCAATTCATTGTAAGTACAGCTAAAAGCTGGTCCTTGAGTCGTAATGTCCCTGTCTTGTGATCTCCTTCTTCCCCTTCCCCCATTAAACCACCAAAAGCAAATGAGATGTACAGAGTTCAAAGTTTAGTTTAGTTTAGACTGCTAGCAGTAGCCAGTATAGATAGAGCACTGTGAAAAATGATGAACTGATGCTTACTTACATTTTTAAAGATATCTTGAATTATTAGGATTGTGGAGTATGCAGGAGAATCTCCACTTCCATGACCAAGAGGACATTTACTTTGTGTTAACATCATGCCTTTAACTTCACCATTTTGGTAAAAATAGTTTTGTTCTGATGCCTATTAATATGGAACAACCAAAAGCATTTTTGACAACTAATGGTTCTTTTATGAGACTCATCTACATTTGAAGATATCAAAATCAGTGGTTTCATTTCACTAGTTTCTCATGCAGTAAGAGCAATGATTTTTAACAAGGCTATTTTGAAGAATAAATTAATCACTTTTTTTCTCATTCATATTACACAATTTTTACTGTATCAAAGCACCAAGATATGAATTATTTTTTGTTACCATCACAAAGTTTAGGTAGGTAGGAGAGATTCATTATCAAAAAAGAAATGAAAACAAAATTATTGGTTTGCTTAAAATCATACATCTGCTTTTTGAAATGGTCAAGGATAGAGAAAATTCTCCTGATTCCTAAGCCTGCACTCTATTCAGTGGACTACTATGACCAATTGCTTCAGATCAGCACTTCGGAGTCACTTCAGAGAATTGGTTGTCACAAAATCATTCTGTTTTGTGCTTCTGTACTGTAGAGATGATGGTTGATTATTGAAAGGGACAATGAGAATATGTTGATATATTAGTATCCTGGTGTATAACTGAGTCATAGCAAGGTATAGAAAAAGAGTACTGTATTTAGTTCAGAAAACATGGTTTTGAATCTGTTCTCCCTCCCTCTGTGTATGTGTGTATGTCTCTGTCTCTCTCTTTCTCTCTCATTTTCTCTCTCTCTGTCTCTGTCTCTGTCTTTCTGTGTGTGTGTCTTTCTCCCTCTTTTTGTCTATCTATAATCTAGCATTTGTGAGTGCCAATTCCCTTATTTGTTTCATTATATAAAAGAGATGAAACTAGATTATCTATGAGGTCCTTTTCATTTCTAAATCATATGATCCCATAAAACCATGTTTTCATTTGGATATTGGAAAAGTATATTAATGATGCATAATTTTGAAATGGTAAAACTTTAGAATCTTCTAGAAGAACAAGGAAATGTGTAACCTAATTGTATCATTAATATCTATGGTGGCATAAGGCAACTATTTATTGGGGAAATGTTAAAAGAATTGGATCTTAAAAGAACACAGATTTAGAATGAAAAAAAGCAAGTTTATTGTGGACAAAGATATTCTGCTGTGACCGATAGAAAAACAAATGGCACACTATGGGTTGGTAGGAGGGAGGAAAAGGTGATGTCACTTGCCCTGAGGTCCATGTTTTGCAGATTGAATAGGCAGCTTGACAATCAAGGGCAGCACCAGCCATATACAATGTTCACTTAGCAGAATTTGCTTCAGGAGCAAAAATGATAGACATATGGAGTATTCTAAAAACCAGTGTTTAGTTTTAAAACATTAAAACTTTTGTTGCAATAGGATGGACTTCTGGGAGCCAAGATAGTAGAGTAAACAATGAATCACTATTTGTTCCATGTTCACATCCAGGCAATCATAAAATAGCACCACAAGACAGATCCTGGAATAGTGGAACCAGCAAGGAGAATGAGTAAAACAATTTTTTAGCCCAGAAAACTTAGAGGATCAGCAAGAAAGGTCCCTCTCATACAAGTAAAGGGAGGGGAGGTTCAGTCCAAGACAAGAAACTTCCCAATGAGTTTACAGCAAGGTCTACCTCAGCAAACCAGCAGATAACCTGATCCTGAAGGTGTTGGAGCAAGTGAACAAGCCGCTCTCCCCTCCATACACACACAGATTGACAGAGCCAGGAAAGCTCACATATTAGAGCTCTGAGGAATGAAACTTGCTTCAAGATAGCCCCAGAGGGGGTGAGAATCCTTCAGTGACTAGATCACCACAAAGTGAGGCAAGATCTCAGTGGGTCCACATACCAAGATAAGATCTAAATGGGTTCATGATCTAGATATAAAAAGGGACTTTGTAAGCAAGTTAGAGGAACGTAATATAGTTTATCTCTCAGACCTGTGGAGATGGAATAAATTTATGTCCAAAGAAGATCTGGAACTCCTAATTGAACACCAGATAGATAATTTTGATTATATTAAATTAAAAAGTTTCTGTACAAACAAAACAAATTCCGACAAGATTAGGAAGGAAGCATCAAATTGGGAAATCATCTTTACATTTAGTGGTTCTGATAAAGGCCTCATTTCTAAAATATATAGAGAATTGTCTCATATATATGTAAGAATTCAAGCCACTCTTCCATAGATAAGTGGTCAAGGGATATGAACAGACAATTTTCAGATGATGAAATTAAAACCATCTCTAGTCATATGAAAAGTTGCTCCAAATCACTATTGATCAGAGGAATGCAAATTAAGACAACTCTGAGGTACCACTACACACCTGTCAGATTGGCTAAAATGACAGGAAAAGATAACGATGAATGTTAGAGGGGATGTGGGAAAACTGGGACACTAATACATTGTTGGTGGAACTGTGAACGGATCCAACCATTCTGGAGAGCAATTTGGAGCTATGCTCAAAAAGCTGTCAAACTGTGCATACCCTTTGACCCAGCAGTGTTTCTACTGGGCCTATATCCCAAAGAGATCTTAGAGGAGGGAAAGGGACCCACCTGTGCAAGAATGTTTGTGGCAGCCCTTTTTGTAGTGGCTAGAAACTGGAAACTGAAGGGATGCTCATCAATTGGAGAGTGGCTGAATAAATTATGGTATATGAATGTTATGGAATATTATTGCTCTGTAAGAAACGACCAGCAGGACGATTTCAGAGAGGCCTGGAGGGACTTGCATGAACTGATGCTGAGTGAAACGAGCAGAACCAGAAGATCATCATACACAGCAACAACAGTATTACATGATGATCAATTCTGATGGACATGGCTCTCTGCAACAAAGAATTGTCTCAAACCAGTTCCAATTGTTCACTGAAGAAAACCATATACACCCAGAGAGAGGGAAATGAAATATGGACCACAACGTAACATTTTCATGATCTCTATTGACATTTGCTTGCATTGTGTTGCCTTTCTCTGATTCTTTTTTTTTTCTTGTAGATAGGATTTTTCTTGCATAACTTCTCAAGCATTTCAACATTATTAACATGTAGTGGACTTCCTGCCATCTAGGGGAGGGGAGGGGACTGGGGGTAAAATTTGTAATGGAAAGCTTTGTAAAGATCAATGTTGGGGAACTACCCATATATATGTTATACAAATAAAAAGCTTTAATAAAAAAAAAAAAAAAAAGATCTCAGTGGGTAAGCATATGCCCTCCAGTGGCCAGGTCTCCATGTGCATTGACACAGTTTCAGGCAAGCAGGTTTCCTCCACCTGAAAAACACTGCATGCTTCACTGTAGTCATGGAGAAACATAGAAAGAGCCTAATGGATCTCAGCACATGCCAGTCACCATCACAAGGACCTCAACTAAGCAACATATAAGCTGCCAGATATCTAAAGTCTCTGGCAGCACCAGTCATCACCCTCCATAATCTCAGCATTAGACATGAGGAAAATCTAAAAAAAATGTAAAATATCCCATTGTAAAAACAACTGGCATGGAAAATAAATCTAGGAGAGAAAGCATCAGAAACATTGGACCACCTGAAAACAGTAATCCAAAGGAGGACCTGGACAGAGTCTCATGAAATTATCAAGGAAAATTGTCTTGATATCCTGAAACTAGAGGGCAAAATAGGCATTGAAAGAATCCACTGATCACCTCAGGAAAGATATTCTAAAACAAAATCTCCAAGGAACATTATAGTCAAGAACTGTGAGGCAAAAAAATATAAAATTTTACAAATGCTCAGAAAAAAAAAACAAATATTGGAGGGTCATGATCAGGATTACACAGAACTTGGCAGCTTGGCTTAAAAAGATCAAAGTCATGGAACATGATATTCTGGAAGGGAAAGAAGTTAGTTCTACAATCAAGAATCACTTACCCAGCAAAATTAAGCATAAAAAATTAAAGAGAAAATCATCATTCAATGAAATAAAAGTATTTCAAGATTTCATAGGAAGACCAGAACTAAATAAAATTTTTGTCCCCCAATATCAAGATACAAGAAGCACAAATACATAAAAGAGAAAAGAAAACATAAAAGTATTAAATAAAGCTAAATTTTCTATGTCCTTATATGGAAAGATACTTGTAATTCTTAAAAATTGTATTACTAATCATACAACTAGAAGGAATATATATATAAGCAAAGGATATGGGTATAGAATGAATTTTAGGGAATAACAAAAAAATTAAGAGATGGGAAAGAGGAATAATCAGTGCAGAGTGAAGGGAAAGGTAGAATGTCATAAATTATTTTGCATGAAAGACCTATTACAGTGGAACAAAAGACAAAAGGGTTGGCAATAAGCATCACTGATATGTCATTCTCATTAATATTGGCTCAAAGAGGAAATAAAATACTCAATCAGTTGAATATAGAAATTTATGTTACTGAGAAGAAAGTAGGAGGAAAGGAGATTAAGTAGAAAGGGTAGAGGGTGCAGACAGATAAAATAGAGGTCATAGTAGACAAAAGCAAAACACTGATGAGAAGGGAAAAGATGAAAGAAGAGAGGATAAACAGGAGGAAGAATAAGATGGAGGAAAAATATGCAGATAATAATCATAAATGTTAATGTAAATGAGTTAAACTTTCCCAAAAAGTGAAAGCAGAGAGCAGAATAGATCCAAAATATGTTGTTTGCAAGAAACACACTTGAGGCAGAGAGATAGTCAGAATAAAGGTGAGAGGTTGGGTCATAATCTATTATGTTTCAGTTTAAGTAGAAAAAAAAAAGCAAAATAAAAGATATGATAATCCTGGTCTCAGATAAAGTAAAAGCAAAAATAGATCTAATGAAAACAGATGAGAAGAAAACTTCATCTTGCTAAAAGATACCACAGAAAATAAAGCAATATCAATACTAAATACATATGCACCAAATGATATAACAATCAAATTCTTGAATCCAGTTACATGTGTCATAACCCCTGAACTATAATTGAAAAACCTTAACTTGAAGCTGAATGATAAAGCTATTCCAATCCTATGAACTCAAATTCTATTTTTGACAGCAAGACATCTGACTATTCTTTTCAAATGCCTCCCATGCCCACCCCAGCCAATCTAGGAATATACATAAGAGCCCCACACTTTGTCTCTGTCTTCTAGTTTTCTTGACCAACTGAAGACCACTGGAATCTGTCAGGGCTCAACCTCAGTGCTGTGAACAGCTATACGATGATTAGATTATTTATTTTAATGGACTTTATTATTTCTTTGCTTAATTTGATAACATTTTAGATCTTAAGTATAGATAGAACTTTTGCTTAGTTTCATTAGTCCTCTGAGGTGGGTGAGCATAGACTAGGTCTTGAATAATGCTACTACTTAGCACAGGACGAAAAGACATGTCATCAGTTTGGGAATGCAGTTGGTCAAGAGCCATTTCAAACTACAATTAAATGATTCAGTGCCTCAAATTTTATAATAATAGCATTTCTTTTTGGATTCTAATAATTCTACTTATTTATTTTTCTTGTTTATCTGTCATCATTTTGGGCCAGATGCAATTTAATCTCAATACTCTATTTGATTTTAAATTGATATAATATACGTAATTTCTACATAGTTCAACTGTTTCTAGATGTCTTATACTATCTTCTGGATGAAATAAATGCTATGAAGTAGTGAGCAGGGCACAAAAGCTCTAAAATTTTTGACTCCTAAGTTTATTGAAGCATCTCTAACATTCAAGTCTTGCATAATAATTTTCCATTATCTCATTTCATCTTCAAAAAACCCTATGAGGCAGGTACTCATATTATCTTCATTTTACACATGAGGAAACTGAGGCACAGACTAATTAACTTATTGAAAGTCATGCAATTAATAAATGCCTCTAGGTAGTAATAAAATGCAAATTTTCTGTCTTCAAATCCAGCATTCAATACACTATTCTCCTTAAATGCTTTGAAAGGAATGTGTATCTATTAAATTCACTTTCAAATTCATTATTTCCAGGGAGTATACCTAGGAATGAGTCCTAAGAATTATAATAGAATCATAGCAGTTGATACATATGATCCAAGTGAATATTTATCAATTCAATCCATGAAGACAGACAATCTGAAATATTCAGCACAGAAGGAAGGAAAGATGGAAAGACAAAAGAAAGGAAGGAAGAGAAAAAAGGAGGAAGAAAGGAAGAAAAATTGGAGGGAGGGAAAACATTGACAGAATATAAATTTTTGGTTTAGTGCCTCTTCATGAAGCAAATTAACTGGATACAGTAGTTATATTTCTTCCTGACAAAGAGTACTAGGATTGAAATCGAATCACTGAAATTTCAGCTTTGGCTTCACTGTTCACTAGCTTGGGGAAAGTTTTAACCTTTCTGAGTCTCCATTGCCTTGTGTGTGAAATGAGAACCCTCTATCTACTTCACAACTTATTGTGTACATCAGATGAGATAATGTGTATTGAACATTTTGTAGCCACAAAGTGCTATATAAATGTGCTGTAATGATTATTCATTTTATGCTGTGCAAGGAGAATTGGAGTTCAGCAAAACCCTGCAGAAACATGCATATTGAGCAGTTATTTCACAATAAAGATAAGGTCACACTATGAGCATTTTGAGCTGTTTTCCAGACATTTCATTTTCCATAAAATGCAAAATGAATTTTGCCAATCACTTCCCTTAAGGGAAAATTAATCCATGTGTTTTTACTTCAATTACAATTAAATTATCAAAGAATGTTTTGTAAGAGTGATTTGATGTCCACAAGGCTACTAAGCTTCCTTAATGAGCTTTGGGAATGCTTTTCTTTAAAGGAAGTAGTATTCCACCAAAAAGTCATCAATTTCAGATCTAAAAAGATTCATTTCTCTCAAGAAGTTACTGGTTTCAAATTGGAAAAATAAGTTCTTCTCAAATCAGGATTTTATTGTTTGCCGTCTAAAACTTTCCAAAAATAACATAAGAACTTTGGCTAGAATAGATATTTGGGGCATGAGACCTCAAAGTACTAAAGCCAAGAAAGAGATGCAATAGAAGATAACAAGTTGGACTCAGAGTCAGGAAAACTTGGGTTGAATACTTACAACTAAGATTAGATGTATAATCAGAAATATATCATTTAGCCTCTCTGTCACCATGCTTGCAAATACCGAGTTTTGTAACCTATAATTATTGGCTTTTCTCAAATTTAGTTCCATATTGAATATATTGCCAAAGCCTTATCAATTTACGTTTTGTTATCATCTCTTGATTACTTCCTCTTTTCTCCTTTGATACTATCTTCACCTTTATGTAGGTTCCATTCACCTGAAGCTTAGACACTTACAATACTCTGCTGATTGATTTCACTGCTGTAGTCTTTCCCTATATCAATCCATTCTCTCCCCAGTTATCAAAACAATCTTCCTAAAGCTTCTCTCTGTCTTTCTCTCCTTTGCTCTTGCTCTCTTTCTCTCCCTTGTTCTCATTCTCATTCTCTCTCTCTCTCTCTCTCTCTCTTTCTCTCTGTGTGTGTGTTTGTCTATCTCTCTGTCTGTGTCTCTGTCTCTCTCT
Source organism: Myrmecobius fasciatus (assembly GCA_023553655.1). Taxonomy (NCBI): domain Eukaryota; kingdom Metazoa; phylum Chordata; class Mammalia; order Dasyuromorphia; family Myrmecobiidae; genus Myrmecobius; species Myrmecobius fasciatus. Next base: position 7,251 of record JAJPUD010022846.1, on the reverse strand, counting down.
CTCCTCTCTCCTCTTTTTTGCTCTCTCTCTTTTTCTCTCTCACTCTCTTTCTGTCTTTCTTTCCTTCTCTCTCTGTGTTTCTCTCTTTTCCCCTTTCTCTCTCTCTCTCTCTCTCTTCTTCTTCTTCTACTTCTCCTCTGTCTCTGTCTTTGTCTCTGGCTCTCTCCTCTCTCTCTTTCTCTCTCTCTCTCTCTCTCTCTCTCTCTCTCTCTCTCTCTCTCTCCTTCTCTGTCTCTCCTTCTCCTTCTCTCTCTGTCTCTTTCTCTCTATGTGTCTCTCTCTTTTCCCTTTTCTCTCTCTCTCTATCTTTTTCTTCTTCTTCTCTCTCTCTCTCTTTCTTCGTTCTCTCTCTGTCTCTCTCTTTTCCCCTTTCTCTCTCTTCTTTCTCTCTCTTCTCTTCTTCTTCTTCTCCTCTATCTCTGTCTCTGTCTTTATCTCTGACTCAGTCTCTCTCTGTTTCTCTTTGTCTCTGTCTCTCCCTTGCTCTCATTCTTGTTCTCTCTCTCATTCTCTTTCTCTCTTTTTGTCTCTCTCTCTTTCTTTGTCTCTCTCTTATCTCTTTCTCTGTCTCTGTCTCTCTTTCTCTGTTTCTCTGTCTGTGTCTCTGTCTTTGTCTCTCTCTGTCTCTGTCTCCTTATCTGTCTGTCTCGGTCTCCCTATCTCTCTGTCTCTCTCTTATCTCTTTCTCCATCTCTGTCTCTCTTTCTCTCTCTTGGTCTCTCTCTGCATTCCTCTCTCTCTCTCTCTCTTTCTTTCTCTCTCTCTCTCTCTCTCTCTCTCTCTCTCTCTCTCTCTTTTCCTCCCTTTTATAGGAACCTTTGCCCAATCCCTCTTAATTATTATGCATTTCTTCTGTTTGTTATTTCATATTTAGCTTATATCCACTTCGCTGGCACATTGTTTTTGCACCTTGTTTCCTAGATTGTGAGGGTAGAAATCAGTCTCTGTCTTTCTTTTTGTCCACAGTACTTCGCATAGCATATGCTTAATAAATGTTTATTCACTGATTAAATTTACTCCTAGGAATTATGATATCCATGACATCTTTACTCTGAAATTCAAATGAGCTAATTATTGTAAAACACTTTAAAAATAAATTGTATTAGTTTCAGATTTTAATATAATCGCTTAGTCAACGCTTTCAAGCACCTTCTAACTCCATGATAGGTCTTCTTTGCCTAGCTTAGGAAAAATTTAAGAAAATAAGGACATCTCTAAATAAACTATAAAGTTTTATTTTTCTCTGCAAGAAAACAACTTTCTGGGAATATCATGGTGAATTGCATCTGGCTATAAACAAATGTACATTTTTAAAGTAATTTATAGCTCACAAAGCACATACATTTGGTCCTCATCACAATCCTGAAGTCTCAGGTCACAAAACTAGTTAGTAACTGTGGGAAAGCATTTGAATTCATGTTTCTTGCCTTTTTGTCCTAATGATCTATCCAAAATGGAAGAACTACTAAACCAATAGTAGGCTTTAGAGTTAGGAAGGACTGAGACAATCATAAGCTGATACTCAACTAAGTTAACTTTGGTGGCATGAGTGAAGAGGTACTTGGATCTATCAGCTTTCACTTTGAAAGAAGAAAAACTGACATTCAGGGGGCGGAGCCAAGATGGCGGAGTGAAAACGTGACTCTCTGCATCCCCCTCTGATCTTCTCTCAAATCAACAATAAAATAAGCCTCTGAACTGGTCTTAAGTCAACGAATCCAGAAATATTTGGACACTGCTTGCTGATATCTCTGAAGAACTTCACATCAGGTTTGTCTAACTCGGACAGAGGGAAAACAGAGGATTCCAGTGTAGGCTGGAAGTGAGGGTGGGACTCAGCTCACTGTGGCAGAAACTCTAAACTCCAAACTCCAAATTCCAAACACCTGGAGTTTAGCTGAGGCACTCTGGACACTCTACCCTGATTGGGGGCAGGTGTTCTGGCAGACTTGCCTTGTTTAAGGAGTAATTCAGACTTACTCCTAGCCCCCACTGGCCCAGCACCTTAAGTTAATTCGCCGAAGTGACCCAGGGCAAAGATCTTCAGCCGCTGTTTTTTTTTCCCTAACTTAAAGAGATATCCACACTGTCTAAAAAAATGAAGAAGCAAAAGAGACCTCTCACCATAGACAGCTTTTATCAAAAAAAAGAAGGGATGATCCCTGATCCTGAGCTTCCTTTAGACAAAATTCAAGAGGAAGTTATTAAGGACCATCACTGGTCCCTTTTTCAAAAGGCCTTTCTGGAAGATTCCATAAAGAACCTCAAAAGAGAGCTGGAGGATAAATGGGAAAATAAACTGAAATTAGTGGAAGAAGGATATGATGCCCTGCAAAAGAAATATGAAAAAGACACCAATTTATTAAAACATAAAATTAGTGAAGTGGAAAAAGAGTGCAATGAACAAAAAAATTCAATTGGCCAGTTACAAAAGGAGTTTAAAAAGGTAACTGAAGAAATCAACACTTTAAAAATAAGAATTGAACAAATGCAAGTGAATGACTCAATAAGACTTCAAGAATCAGTCAAACGAAAACAAAAAAAATAAAAATTAGAAGAAAATATGAACTATCTCCTAGGAAAAACAACTGACTTGTAAAATAGATCTGGGAGAGACAATCTAAGGATTATTGGACTTCCTGAAAGCCATGATGAAAAAAAGATTCTAAACACTATCTTCCACGAAATCCTCAAAGAAAACTGCCCTGAGATTGTAGAATCAGAAGGCAAAATCACCATTGAAAGAATTCACCAATCACCTCCTGAAAGAGACCCCAAAATTAAAACCCCAAGGAATATCGTGGCTAAATTTCAGGACTATAGCACCAAGGAAAAGTTTCTGTTAGAAGCTAGAAAGAAACAATTCAAATACTGAGGATCAACAATTAGAATCACACATGATCTGTCAGTGTCCACATTGAAAGACCGAAGGGCCTGGAACCAGATATTCCAAAGGGCAAAGGAACTTGGATTAAAGCCAAGAATAACCTATCCAGCTACAATGCGCATTATCCTCCAGGGAAGAAGATGGTCATTCAATGATATAGGTGCATTTCACCTATTTCTAATGAAAAGACCAGAGGTGAACAAAAAATTCGACATCGAAACAGAGAACTCAAGAGATGCATAAAAAGGTAAAAAGGAAAGGACTCTTGAGAACTTTATTTCTACTAGGGGGATACTTAAAGTTTGGGGGTTTAATTAACTAGATATTACTTTGATAATATGAAAAAGAGAACTAGAGGGGGAAAGGTTGTCATACGGGGGAAAAAAAGAGAAAAAGTGGTAAAATAAGATCAAAAAAAAAAGGAAGTAAAAACAAGGTAAAATCTCTTGAAGAGGCAAAGAAAATGTAATATAATTTAGAGAAAGAGGTGAGGGAGATAACCATTGTGTAAATCTTACTCTTATCAAGTTGGGCTCTAAAAGTGTATATCAGACACTTGATTTCACATAGAAAGTTGTCTGCTATTAGAGGGAAGTGGGAGCGAAAGGAGGAAAAGAAAGGGATAAACTAATAGAAGGGAAAATAGAAGAATCAGGGGAAAGGAATAAAAACAGGGGAAGGGGACCTAAAGGTTGGAGTATTGTTTGGGGGAGGGGGTCGTCAAAAGCAAAGTACTGAAGAGGGGGTAAAGGAGAAAGGGGAAAGGAAAGGGGAAAACATAATTTGGGTAAATAAGATGGCAGGAAATAAAGAATTAGTTATTCTAACTGTTAATGTGAAAGGGATGAACTCTCATAAAGCAGAAGCGAATATCAGACAGGATTAAAAACCAGAATCCCACAATATGTTGTCTACAAGAAACACATCTAAAACATAATGACATATATTGGATGAAGGTAAAAGGCTGGAGCAGAAAATATTATGCTTCAGGTGAACAAAAAAAAGCAGGGGTAGCAATCCTTATCTCAGATCAAGTAAAAGCCAAGATAGATCTAATATAAAGAGATAAGGAAGGAAACTCTATTTTATTAAAGGGTACCATAGATAATGTAGCAATATCAACACTAAATATATATGCACCAAGTGCAATAGCACACAAATTCCTAGGGGAGAAATTAAGAGAGAAGCAAGAAGAAATAGACAGCCAAACGATACTAGTGGGGGATCTCAACCTTGCTCTCTCAGAATTAGATAAATCAAACTACAAAATAAACAAGAAAGAAACTAGGGAGATAAACCAATTGTTAGAAAAGTTAGGTATGATAGATCTATGGAGAAAGTTGAATGGAGACTGTAGGGAGTTTACTTTTTTCTCAGCAGTCCATGGAACCTATACAAAAATTGACCATGTGTTAGGGCATAAAAACCTCAAAATCAAATTCAGAAAGGCAGAAATAGTAAATGCATCCTTTTCAGATCATGATGCAATAAAAATCACATGCAATATAAGGCCAGGAGAAAATAAACCAAAAGTTAATTGGAAATTAAATAATCTAATCCTGAAGAATGAATGGGTGAAAGAGCAAATCATAGACACAATCAATAATTTCATCCAGGAGAATGACAATAAGGAGACAACATACCAAAATTTGTGGGATACGGCCAAAGCAAGTATAAGGGGCAATTTTATATCTCTAAGGAAAAGAAAACATCAACAAATTGGGCTTATTATTAAAAAAAACTAGAAAAAGAACAAATTTAAAACCCTCAATTAAATACCAAATTGGAAATTCTAAAAGTAAAAGGAGAAATTAATAAAATTGAAAATAAGAAAACTATTGAATTAATAAATAAAACTAAGAGTTGCTTCTATGAAAAAAAACTGACAAAATAGATACGCCTTTAGTTAATTTGATAAGAAAAAGGAAAGAGGAAAATCAAATTGTTAGTCTCAAGAATGATAAGAGAGAACTATCCTCCAATGAAGAGGAAATTAGAGCAATAATTAGGAGTTACTTTGCCCAACTTTATGCAAGTAAGTTTGATAATCTAAATGAAATGGAGGAATATCTACAAAAATATAGATGGCCCAGGTTAACAGAAGAGGATATAAATTACTTAAATAGCCCCATATTAGAAAAAGAAACAGAACAAGCTATTAACCAACTCCCTAAGAAAAAAATCTCCAGGGCCAGATGGTTTTACGTGTGAATTCTACCAAACTTTCAAAGAACAATTAATTCCAATACTATACAAACTACTTGAGAAAATAAGGATAAAAGGTATACTAGCAAATTCCTTTTATGAGACTGATATGGTGCTGATAACTAAACCAGGTAGGGTGAAAACAGAGAAAGAAAACTATAGACCAATTTCCCTAATGAATATTGATGCAAAAATTTTAAATAAGGTATTAGCAATGAGATTACAGGAAGTCATCCCCAGGACAGTACACTATGAAAGTAGGATTTATACCAGGGATGCAGGGCTGGTTCAAAATGAGGAAAACTATCAGCATAATTAATTATATTAATAACCAAACTAACAAAAACCATACGATTATCTCAATAGATGCAGAAAAAGCATTTGATAAAATCCAACCCCTTCCTATTGAAAACACTAGAGAGTATAGCAATAAATGGGCTTTTCCTTAAAATGATCAGTAGCATCTATTTAAAACCATCAGTAAGCATCATATATAATGGAGACAAACTAAAATCATTCCAAATAAGATCAGGAGTGAAACAAGACTGCCCACTGTCACCATTACTCTTTAATATTGTATTGGAAATGTTAGCTTTAGGGGCAGCTAGGTGGCGCAATGGTTAGAGCACCAGCCCTGAAGTCAGGAGGACCTGAGTTCAAATCTGAACTCAGACACTTCCTAGCTGTGTGACCCTGGATAAGTCACTTAACCCCAATTGCCCCAGCAAAAAGCAAAAAAAAAAAAAAAAAGT
>JAJPUD010022845.1:0-20792 GCA_023553655.1 Myrmecobius fasciatus | reverse complement strand
ATTGTTTTTTATGTAAATATATTCACTAACAAGATCTGCAGGTACAGCTGTTGAGTTGTGGAGTAAGAGGAAGGAACTAGGATTATTTCGTCAGCATAGGGAACTCTTGCACCAGTGAGAAAGCATTCAGCCAGTCTATGACATAATAGTCCAAACCTGAGGAGTTTCTAGAGTCATAGAGAGACTTGAAAATGATCATTCATTTAGATATTAAGTGTCAGAGGGGGTATCCTAGTCTAGGTCTTCCTAACTTCAAGTTGTAAAGCTCTATCCATTATATATTCTTCAAAATCACACTATATTCTATTCATCTACAACTGCAAATGACTAATATTAAATATGGATAACTAGGTGGCATAGTTTTCACTGGGCTTGAAATAAGGGAAACTCATTTTCCTTGTTCCTAAATTGAAATCTGACCTCAGATACTTATTAGCTATGTGACCCTGAGCAAGTCATTTAATCCTATTTGCCTCAATCTCCTGATCTATAAAATGAGCTAGAGAAAGGATTGGCAAAACACTCCAGTAACTTTACCAAGAAAACCCCAAATAGGGTCATGAACTGTCAGATATGACTGAAAAACAGCTGAACAAAAATATTAAACATGGGTTTTAAAAATTATTATTTATCCAAATCAAAACAAGCCTGTGAGTTCTAGCGTACTTGAAGCTCAGTATGCATTAACAGGGACAAGTGGACAGCCAAAGAATTCATGCTATTTTAACCTGCATTAAAATGTAAGTATGGTGGGAAGGATCAGGGAGGTAGAAATTGCCCTATAATCCTATATACCCTGATCATACCTCACCTGGAGAATAGCGTCATGTAGGTATCTCATTTAAGGAAGGACATTGACTGAGCACTTTCAGGGTGACCAAGTGACTAAAAAGGTGAAGAGAGTGGAAAATGGGCCATAGTAACCTTATTTGTTAAGGACATTACAGTAGAGATTTGAGCTTCAGTAAAAGGATTTGCATTACATGACCTCTAAAATCCTTTTCAGCTGTGGGATTTTATAATTCTAAGTTTCTAAGAATTCTTAAAATTCTAAGTAGGACCCAACACTCAAAAGGGGGAGGGGATGACTCAGAATCAAGAAAAGGACAAAAATCTAGAAAGCTAAGGTTCTAGTCCTATCCCTGTCATTGTCTAGCAATGTGAACTCATTATTCAGTCCTTTTTCAGTTATGAACAATGCTTCATGACCTCAATAGGGGTTTTCTTTGCAAAGATATCAGAGTGGTTTGCCATTTCCTTCTGCATTTTACAGATGAGGAAACTGAGGCAAACAAGATTAAGTTGACTTGCCCAGGGTCACACAGCTAGTTAAGGGTCTGAGTCTAAATTTGAACTCAGGTTTTTCTGACTCCAGGCTCAGCACTCTGTCCACTGGACACTTTATACACTGTACCACTGAGCTACCCCAGCTTAGGCAGGGCATAATCATAGATCATTAGAAGATCCTTGAAAATCCCTTCCTCTCTTAGGGCCTCAGTACGATTATCAGCAAAAAGAGAATATTGGATTAGAAAATTTCTAAAGTGCTTTTCAGATAAAACATTATATTGCTTTAAGACATGTTGGGGCTGCTGTTACCCATGTTGTCCAGGTTTCCAATCAAGGTACCAAGTTCCTCTATACTCAAGCACTATACCAGGCATTAGAGGAGATAAAGAAGATATCAGACATGATACATTTCTTGAAAGGACTCTTCCTCTTCCTTTTTTTCCTTCTCTTCCTCCTCCTCCTCCTCCTCCTCCTCCTCCTCCTCTTCCTCCTCCTCCTCTCAATGTCCTATTCTTTGCCATCAAAAAAAGAGCTGCTACAAATATTTCTGCACATGTGGATCCTTTCCCCTCTTTTACGATCTCTTTGGAATACAGACCCAATAGGGGATACTCCTGGATCAAAGGGCATGCACAGTTTTATAGTCCTTTGGGCATAACAACTCAAAATGTTAATAAATGAATATTAAAATTGCCTTTATATGTAATTGGGGGAAAAACAAAATAGTAAATAAATATACTTTTTAAAAGGAGGAAAAAAGAACTTAAAAAAATAGACAGTAATCTGTCTGAGTGGTTCAGTTATTCACCTGCCTAAAGGCAGGAGGCTAAACCAGATGCTTTCTTAATATTCTTTCCAAAGGACAAATCACTACCTTTAAAAAGCAGGTCTTTCTATTCCATACTAATTAGTCAATGCTTCGGCAAATCATGAAATCATCATTTTCTCTGCATCTGTACTCAGGGTCAATAAATGCATGACAATATTACTGATTCATCCCAGGCCATGAACATATGGAACAGCAGCCCCTCAGCAGGCTGAGTTCCAAAGAGTGACGTAAGAAGGGGATGCAGAAATCAGCAAGGATCATCAAGCTTCAGGTTGCTCTAGTTACAAGATGTTTAGTCTATACACTCTCTCATCTCTCATCACAGTTCATAACAAAGCAATGTAACTGCTAAAGGAAGTTGATGACTCCCTGGGACTGCAGACTCAGAAGTGAGATGATGTCCAGCCATCCCCCAATTGTACTTCCTGCCTGAACCACCCAGCTGTTAGGATTTGGGCTCCATCTACACTTGTTGATTTTAAGTTTCTCAAAGCAAAGATCTGTTTGTTGGAGTAGAATGGGCAAATTCCCATGACTGAACCACAGCTCAGTGGTAACAACACTGGATGTTACTTTGCCCAAGTCACTTAACCTCTACATAATTGCTCAATGAGCCTTAATTTCCTTATCCATAAAATGGTGATTACACTATCTACTACCACAAGATTATGAGAAAAGTACTGTGTAACCTTTTTTAATGTACCCATAGTTCTTTTCATTTTCAAGGGGGTAAAGATGAGGAAGGAGGTGGAAAATCTATAATTTTATTGGTTTAATAAATTCCCAGTATGGAACTAATATGTTTTAGCAACTTGTTTGTAACTTAAGAGTTTAAGAAAATTGCTTGGGAGGTTAAGTGATTTTCTCATAGATCATAAAGCTAGTCTCTACTTTTCGGTGTAGAAAATCTCTTTACTGAGACTTATTGGAACTCCTCTATAATTTATAACTTTAGAGATTGCCTGGGGAACTGAGAGGCTAAAAAAATAACATGCCCATAATCACACATCCAAAATGTGTCAGAACCCAGTCTTGATTCTTGGACTCTATCCATTGTGCTATGCTGTCTTTCACATATGGGCAATTATTAAGTGTTTGTAGGAGTGAAAAGTAAGCTATATTTGTTTTTGGAAAAGGAGGCTACTTTTGTCTTTCAGAAATGTGTTAAAAATTTATATTGCTTTTTCCTCTACCTCATTCCCCTCACTTGTACAAATTCCTAGGCAAATAAGTGTTCATATGCTCAGAAGAACAGACCAATCTTTTATATATACATTTTTCTATGTACAAGGCACCATGCTAGGGGTGCTGGAGAATCTAAATGGAGATGAGGTTTAAAGTATCTGCTTTCAAAGAGCTAATACTTTTGTTGAATAAATGCAATGCAAAATAATAAATGTTGGGAATTTGACTAGGGGTCTCCAAACAATTGACCTCCCCCAGTCTACCTGATGAGATTATAGGATTTAAGGGAAATTTTTCAAGTCAACAAAAATTTATTAAGCACATACTACGTGCTTGGCATTGTGCTAAACACTGATGTGCTGACACCTTAAGGAATTAAAAGAAGAATAAAGAAATATTTATTTCTTCTAACAATGTGATAGAATTATACAATTGCTACTTATTGGCTGGCTGAAGATTATGAAGACTGTATTGTCACTGATTTTTGCAGTTTTTGACTCAAATTCTCACTCATGACTTGTTCATGTATAGAAAATACATTTAAAAGACCCTAGAAAGAATTCTTGAGCAAATGATACCCATATAGAAAGATATTTCCTATTTAACACATACCACCAACACAATAAGGTCAAGAACAAATGACATTAAATGTAGTCTTTTTCAGCTAGGTGCTGCTATAGAAAGAGTACTAGGCTTGGAATCAGGAAGATTCATTTTCATGAGTTCAAATTTGGTCCCAGATACTAGCTGTGTGACTCTGAGCAAGTCAACCCTGATTGCCTCAGTTTTCTTATCTGTAATATGAGCTGGAAAAGGAAATGGCAAACCATTCCAGTAACTTTGACAAGAAAACTCCAAGTGGGGTCACAAAGAGTTGAACACGACTGAAATGACTGAACAACAACAGAGTAGTATTTTTCAGGGAGACAGGAGTTAAGTCCTTTATGTTTCTTCCAAGTCATTAATATATCACCATTTTTCCTAAATAGAACTAAGTATGGTTCCAAATTTAAGAGGGAGTCCAATCAAAACATCTTGCTCATCACTTGATATATGTGGATGACATCAACTAGAGTTCCACCAGCACCACTAACACACATTAATGGGCCCCTTTATCAATAATAAATCACCAAATATTTATTAAGTATCTTACAGGCACCAGGCACTCTGCTAGATTTGGGGATACAAAGACAAAAAATAAAATAAAACAATCCATGCTCTCAAGGATTTTATATTCTATTAGGAGAGGTAATATGTACAGACACAAATAAGAAAAATGAGAATGGGTTGTGCCACAGACAGAATCAAATTAGAAGGAAAAACAGATTTTAGGGAAAGATGATAAACTTAATTTTGGATTAATGAGTTTATTCAGTCTTTCTCCAATGATATAAAAATGTTATCTAGCCTCAGTAAATGTGGCTCTTTAATATATATAGAGGAGAGATATAGATTAAAGTCTTCCGGCTTGAATCTGGAGGTCACATTAAGCAAATGTATAAAAGTGATACCTACAGATATCATCTTCTCTGGGCAAAACATAGCAACAAAGAGAAGGTTGTAGATGAATATGTTAAGAGATTGACTAGCAACCTGAAATCAAACCTGAATAGGAAGAATATGTTTAAATTAGCAGCAACGCATTGTTTGTTTTAATGCATATTTTAGGGCTATAAAATAGCCATAACTGATTTTGAAAGTATCCTGACAACGGTTAGTTAGACAACAAACAGATGCACAAAAGTCTATCACTGTTACTACAATTATACAAAGAGCCACACTTCCTCATTGGAAAAGAGGAAAGAGATTGCTAGGCTATAAAAACCTGTAGAAATACTTTTGAAAGAAGTACATGTCATTTCACCAAGCAATCATAAAGGCTGACAACACTGGGATTGTCAGATGTAATCAAAAATAGTTTTCTTCTGGGTAGAGGATATGAAATGGCTAACATCCAAGAATGGAATTAAAAGGCACTCCATAGAATATATCCACATAAACTAAGTCAACAATATGTCAACAAAGAAGTGAACAAATGTCTTAGTCATGCATATTTGTTTGTGGAAATAGAGATTATGATGGCAATTTAGACTAGGCCATTGCTATCAGAAATTATAAAAGGATTTTCTTTAAGGAGCTTGTTAGCAATTATGTCAAAATACAGATTATTCATGCAAAATTGTAGAAACTGTCCAACATGTTATATTCTTCGGAGGATAAATTTTAAAAATGTAGTATACCTTGAAAAGCATCATTTGGTGGCTACAATTAGAAAGAATTGTATCTTATACAGACTGACAGATGACAAATTGTCATATAACAAATATAGATCTTAAAATATCTTTGGGAATTCCACCAAACTAGGCTTGAACTCCTATTACAAATCTAATTATTTCCCACAATTTCCTAGGCTTCATATTGATCCATCCTTAGTAAATGTTACCATACTACATACTCAATTTCAAAGCCTTATGGTCAACAAGCATTTGTTAAACACTTACTATGTGCTAGGCTTAGTGGAACAGTGGATAGAGTACCTCCACAAGACTTCTTCAATAACAACAACAACAAAAAAACACCTTAAAGTCAGACTAAAAACAGCAGTTTTCCTGGGACAGTTAGGTGGCACAGTGGATAGAGGGCTGGACCTAAAGTCAGACATCTTCCTGAATTCAGATCTGACCTCAGACACTTACTAGCTTTGTGACCCTGAGCAAGTCACTTAACCCTGTTTGCCTCAGTTTCCTCACCTGTAAAATTAGTTAGGGAAGAAAATGGCAAACCATTCCAGTATATTTGGCAAAAAAAAAATCTCAAATGGGGTCACAAAGAGTTGAGGAAGTCTGATTGATTCAATGGCAAACTACTCCAGCATTATCTGGCAAGAAAATCTCAAATGAGGAAACAAAGAGTTGAGGAAGATAACTATAAGCAGAAAGACAGTCACTTTCCTAAAGGAGCTTACATTCTAATGGAGGAAGATAGCTTACAAAGGGAAGCTGAAGGGGAGTAGGTTGGAAGCTGAAGAGGGAGCCATGGTAGAGAAAATCTGGAGTATAGCTTGGAGGAGAATAAAAATATAGTTGACCTAGCCATCCTTCTTAATGGAAGTTTGAAGAGGAGTCATTCAACCAGATTGAGGATCTTCTGGGGCAGAAGATACTGAGGAGGTATGATGAGTCCAAGGGCTGAGGTGACCTTTCAGAATAAAGAGGTTCTTTGGGTATGATGGAGAAGTCTGGAGGAGTGCAAAGACCCTGTGAGATGTACAGTGCAAATATCAATGACCCTTTTATAGATCAGGAAACTAAATCTCAAAAGGTTGTGACTTGCTCATCATCATTTAGCTGTAAGAAGAGCCAAGAGTAGAGACAAGGTTTTCTAACTCCAATATAGAATAGTCAATAGTACCCCCAAATAGAATAGTCAGTAGAATAGGGTCAAATGAATACTACCAACACTTAGGCAGTCAAGCAAAGTTTTACATAAGAAATGCCATTTGACCTGGGTTTTGGGCAAATTGCTTAATATTTTTGGGTCTCAGTTCCTTCATCTGTAAAATGAGATGTTTGGACAGGATGGACTCCCAATTTTCTTCTAGATCTTTATCTGTGATCCTATAAAAGATCAGTAGATCTTAGATAAGTAAGGAGGATAATAAGGCATTCCAGCCAGAGGAGAATGCTTGGGAAAAGACTAGGGAGGTGAGAATTCACATACTAATTTGGGAAGGTAGTGAATGGATCAATTTTGCTGGAATGGATGGTTTTTGCAGTGAGAGCTATACAGATGGTTGTGAGTGACACATGGCAAATGTTTCTTCTCTTTATAGGTAGCCTTTGGGGGAATGGCAGGAAGAGAAGCTCACCTATCCTTTGCAAAGTACATAAGAAAATTCAGATGGAGTTTTCCCCAAGGAAAGTTGCTAGGATCAGAGGTATATTTCCAAGTTCTCAAACCTTGCACTATCACACACACACACACATTTACACTGCTTTCAGAGCATTTCTTTCTCCACCTGATGCCATCGAGGCAGAACCATTTGGACAGATCCACTCGGAACTTTCCATGTGCCTTTACAGCACTCCCACATGAGGGAGGTCTTATCAATCTATAAATTCTCTCTCTGGTCTAATATATATTTACATGGGTATGTATGAGTGTGTGTATGTGTGTGTAGAAAGAGACAGAGAGACAGGGCCTGAGACAGAGACAGAGAATTCATTTAACTCAACCTTCCTTCTCCTTCTCTTCTTCCCTAATGGAACTCTCTTTAGTTGGTCTTTTTCCATCTCCTGGCTTTCCCAGGAAGGAAGGAGAGAGGGTGATTGGTAATGGAGAGCCATCCATCCAATGGAAGAGACAGCCTCAAGCTATCTGCCTGTTTCTGTGATTAGCAGGATGATGGTGGGCTGGACTGTAAGGGGGGCTATGTTGAGTAGTCACAGCCAATTAGTTACAAATATAGTTTCCTCCTCTAATGTATCAGTTACACAGCAAAGAGAATGGGATGATTGTTCTGAGGAAAAAGGAACCTTTCCCTGCTCTCTTCCCTCCCCCCTCCCTCTCCTACCCACAGCAGCTTCCATAGAGATAACAACAGGGACACTGGGGCTCTCAGAGGGAGAGAGACAGAGATGGGGGTGGGGGAATCACATTGGATGAAGGAAAAAAATAAATACAGGATAGAATGGAAAGAGAGAGGGAAGAATAAAGGACCAAAGGAAAAGAGAGATAGTGAATGAAAAGAGAACGTGGAAGGTCAGACCCGAGGGGTAGGAAAACCTGTACTGGGACAATAAGAGAAGATGCTGGGGACAGAGAAAGGGAGGTGTGAAATGAGCAGGCAATGAAAGGGAACCAAGGGGGGTTTAGGGGATCAGGGTGGGGGAGGAGAAGATCTGCACAAACAGCCCCAATTCCTTAAGCAAGACCTTCCAGATGGCCCACAGCTGGGCTGGGATCGCCAGACTATCGGGTAGCAGAAACACAGCAGGTGCTGTGCCTGTGTACTTCACAGAGGCCCTCTGGATACCTTGCTGACCCGAGCCACTACCCTCCCTAATCAGCTTCTCCCAGCTTCCCTGCACCACACACGACCCAGAATCCTCAAGTTTCGGGCTTCAGTTGGGATATCCCAGAAGGTCCATGCACGAAAAAGGATCCACCTTTGAAGAACCTAAGCGTCAGAAAAGTGACTCAAGCACATCTTTTAATTCCATTTCAGGCTTCCTTCCCAGTAAGGAGGCAGGGAAAGTCAGAAGTGTGGAAAGGAAGGTGGAGCCTTTGGTTGGTATCAACCCTCCCAACTTGTTGGGTGGAAGTTGTTGGACTCTGAGGGAGCAGGGATTCAGATCTTAGTCCAAAGACTGGACCTATTAGGAAGCCCAGCTCAGCAGGCACTGTTCACTACAGGGTCCTCCCTCACAGGAAACAGAGCCAACTCTCTAGCAATGACTTCCTAATCACACTGGGCTGCTCTTTAACTTCTATACAGCATATGGAGGGGCTTCCCCTCCCCCATTCCCACCAAGACACAAGAGCCTTTATTCCCCTTTACCACCTTCATGCATTTTCAGGAACTTCAAGTAGGTAATTCTTAGAAAAGTCAGAGTTGGTAAGATCTGTTTATATTGTCTATACATGAGTGTTTATCTTGCCTTATCCATTACAGCATAAACTCCTCATATTTCTCCATCCATTCTTTAATCACAGAATAAATGTTTACTAACTACATTCTATGTTCAAGGTCTTTAAGCACTGAGAATAGATACAGAAATAAATAAAATGTTGTTTCTGTCTCTCAAGAAGCTTATAGTCTATTAGGAGAAATGAGATGTACACAGATAACTACAACATGACATATGTACTAAGGAAAGATACAAATAACGAGATTTCCTAAGAAGGAAAGAATATTTCTGACTAGAGGAAACACAGAAGATGCTTGTGGAGGAGTTAGAACTGAAAAGATAGGAGAGTTACAATTTTCAGGAATAAAAGGACATCTCAGACATAGGAAATAGGTGTGGTCAGAGGCACCTATAAGTAGGAAAATACAAGTAGTCCAGTGTGACTTGAACATAGAATAATGAAGAAGATAAAGAATGTTAAATAAGACCCAGTAGGAAGATGAGAGCCAGAGGTTCTGAGTTAGAGAAAGCTTTGAATTTGGATGGGGCCATCACCAGTCGTCCTGACCTATGTCTTGCTATTAAACTTTAATAACTCTGGAAAAGAGAGTGGGACTGATGATTCTGCACAAGTTCTGCCTCACTTAAGTCCAATTCACTTGGACTTAAGTCAAGATATCCCTTCAAGGACAAAGGATAAACAAACAGTAATATGAATTAGAAAGATGGGAAATAAAGAATGGACTAATTGGAGAGGAGATAGATTAGAGACGGAGAGACATTAGGAAGAGAATTGTTATGATCTAAGGAGCATAGTGATGAGAGATTATTGCTAGTTGTTTGTCCTTTCTTGAAGAGGACTATGATATCAGAGAGGTGATTCCATGGGTTCAGTGGCCAGATACAGATTAGGATGACTAGAGATGTCCTCAAATGCAATGGGAATCTTTTTAAGCAAAGATTTTTAAAAGATCTCATTTTAACTAATGCAATTAATTGATGTTATGCAATGTAATTAAGTTAATACAATTCAGAGATTAGGGCTAGGTAAGAAATGAGGCAAAGAATGGACTCTTCTAACTAGTTACCAAAAAAAAGAATCAATTTTAAAAGAGAAGACTTTCTGGATTTCTGGCCAAAAATATAAACAGTTGCTGTTTATATTCACTCTGAGCTAACTGAGCCCAAACAATGACTAGGTGGGGCTTGGACTGGCACCTACTTGTTGGCCAATCAGTAAGAGTCAGAATGATTTGGGTTTAAGACATGGTGTTTAAGAAATCTAGCCTGTAAACCCCAAGATATTTTTCAAGGTTTCAGTGACCAAAATTTATATTCCTTTGAGAACACTGGCAGGTATATAGTTGTAAAGTAAAGGGAAAGAGGGTACAGACAAGACAGATACTTATATCCTTTTTATTTATCAATCAATCAAACAAGTATTCAACCAGGTCAACTACCCCCTGTTATGCCTTCTAAGGGACACACAAGAAACATGAAATATGACCTGTCCTCAGAGAGCTTGAAGTCTAGCTGGAGAGAGAAGATGAATAGGAAATATAAAGAGGCATGGAATAAAATATTAAATTGTGTAGCACTACATCAACAGGTGAGCCATCTTTATTCTGCATGTCCTCCATTACAATCAATCTTCACTAAATGCTGTTGCCTGACTATACTGTGGCAGCAATAATGGCACAGCCCAATTTGTGTTCACAAAGCTCTGCTTTCTTGCTGCTCTTTGTACAGAAATCTTAGGTTGCCATGCCTTTTCACTGGTTGTCTGGAATACTCTACATCCTTATCCCCACCTCTTGGCTTCCTCCAAGACCCAGCTCAAATCCTACCTTTGGCAAGAAAGCCTTTCTAGGTGTCCCTCCTGCACACATATTCCCTCCCTCTAACCAGTGCCTTTATTTTGAGTTTACCTTCCATTTTACCTTTTGTTATTTTTAATTTACCTTTTATTTTTTTGTTTGTACATAGTTATTTGTATGTTGTTTCTCCCATTAAACTATAAGCTCCTTAAGGTCAGGGACAATTTCTTTTCTTTTCTTTTCTTTCTTTCTTCCTTCCTTTCTTTCTTTCTTTTAATCTCCAGTGCTTAGCACAGTACCTGCTTGGCATATAGTAAGTGCTAAATTAATGTTTACTCCTTGTTTCCTGACAATTCTTTGAGAAAAGCAGTAAAAAAAATATTATTATACCCATTTTATAGCTGAAGAGAGGTCCAGAGAAACTAAGTGACTAATAATTGCAGCCAGCAGGATTCAAACTCAGGTCTCTTGACTCAAGGACTAGTTCTCTTTCTACTTCATAGTGAATCCTCCCAAGATATCTTGGGGTTTACTAGCTAGATTTCTTTCCTAAGGATCAGATCTTAAACCAAAACCAATCTGATTCTCACTGGCCACCTATAGGTCCTGGGCCAGGCCCTGTTAATCATTGTTTGAATCTCAAATGATTCAGATTGAATGTAAATAGCAGTCGTTTCTGCTATGGCCAGAAACCCTGAAGGTCCTAGTCCTAGATTTATTTATTTCATCCCTCCCTCTTTTTTGGGAGGGACTAAATGAGTGTGGCCTCAGTTAAACTGGGACCTGTTGAAGACTTTAGGGGAAAAAGCCAGGGTCTTCTATTGCATGCAAGCTCACCTCCAGGCATCCTGATCTCCAAGATCTACTCTCTCATTGCATCCAAGGCCATCTCTAGGCATCCTCATCTCCAAGGTCTTCCACTGCATCCAAGCCCATCTCCAGGGGCTTGATCTATATCTTGCCACTGGACCTAGATGGTTCTGGGGGGGAAGGTGAGGCAGATGATCTTGGACAACCCTCCCTCACTTAAGAGCAATTCACTTGCATGTCATGGCATCCCCTCCCTGATGTCATGGTCTTCTTCTTCTTCTTCTTCTTCTTCTTCTTCTTCTTCTTCTTCTTCTTTTTTTTTTTTTTTTTTTTTTGCTGAGACAATTGGGATTAAGTGACTTGCCCAGGGTCACACAGCCAGGGAATGTTAAGAGTCTGAGGCTAGATTTGAACTCAGGTCCTCCTGACTTCAGGGCTGGTGCTCTATCCACTGCGCCACCTAGCTGCCTCAGTGACCCTCTTTGAGACTGAAGGACAGCAGTGGAGGCTGGACTGTCCATCTCTTTGACAAAATAATGACTCCTTCCTTCCATCCTTCAGCTTCTCTGCCCAAACCTACCAAAGGAACGTGAGAAGGACTGGGACAATGCTGCGTTTGACGTGACGAGGGTCCGGCTAGGGTTAGGGCCCAGCCCAGGACATGGTGAACCAGAGCCTGGCCCCTGGCACATACCTACATCCACCACCAGGGGCCATACCTTTGGAAGAACTCTGGTGTCCAGTGCGTGTTAATCCTTCATAAGTTACTATGGCTGTTCTACCTAGGCAAAAGGAGGTTAAAAACTGTGAGGGGGGCATGAAGGGGACCTGAGAAGGAGGACATCTGTCCTGGTTCAGCTTCAGCCTTCACAACCCAGGAAACAAAGCCTCTGTGGAGTGGGAGGGTGAGGACAGACCAAGAGCTGTGGACGTTCAGCAGCCCTGAGGTGTCTCAGGAAGGGAACGGGCACCCTGCACCCCACACACAGATACATCCACATTCCCCCTGGCCTCACTAACCAACCCCTAAAAGCCCCAGCAAGACTGAAAGTCTCCTGTCCCCGCTGAGCCAGGCACTGGCCTGGCTCCCCAGGGCTATGTGCTCCTCTCCTCCCCCGCTCGGGGCTCAGGGCCCTGCAGTGCGGAGAGCTTTGGACGCCACAGGGTGGGTGGGCAGGCAAGCAGGACTCAGAGGTCACCAAGGTTAGGGCTAGGTCCGGCCGGCCTGTCCTCCCCACAGGAATGCATGCTGCAGAGCCCTACTCCAGGGCCCTCCCCCATCTGTGGCCCAGCCCTGTGACCTCAAGCCCACCAACACATGTGGTGGGAGATGAGGCGGGGGGCTGGGGAGAGGAGAGGACAGGGCAGAGGCGGGTCAGAGTGGCTGTGAAGTGGTCCAGGAGAGCAGAAACACACACACACAAAAGCACACACACACACACACACACACACACACAGATACAGACACAGTCACAGACACACACAGACACACAGAAACACAGACACACACATACAGACAGACACACACACACACTGCTCTGAGGACACAGAGACACAAACACACACACGCACAGATACAGACACAGTCACAGACACACACAGACACACACACACAGACACACACACAGACACACAGACACAACAGATTCTGCTTAGCTCTCCCATGTATACACACACACACACATGTCCGCACTGATCCTGAGGATGAAGCAGCATCCCCTAATGCACACGCCAGAGGATTTCCTTCTGGGGATGAGGAGGAAATGCCTCATTAGGACTGCTCACCACCACACATGTGTTATCCCAGGCAGGAAGGGCTAGGGAGACAACCCATTTCCGAAGGAGGAAAATAGAAGCCCAACTGCCCGGCCAGGTGCCCTGAGGTGTTTCTAGTCACCCAGAACAGAGCTGAAGTGGGTATTCTTCCTGGAGCTTGTCTTCTGGTTTTCTGCTCTTCTTGAGAATTCCGAACACTAGGGATAAAGATCTTACACTGGATGGGAAAACTGAGGCAAAAAAGAGAAGGCTGGAAATAAACCCAAGAACTGTCCTTCACCTCTGTGGCTCACCCTCTAGTAGTGATGGGAGGGGGTCTCACTGTCCCCTAAGATTTTACCTGAGCTCTTCGTTCCAACCCAGAGGTCAATGAGGTCTTGTTCTAATGGCCTGCCGGATCAAATGCATTCCTTTCTCTCCCATTTCTAGTTCTGGGCAAGGAAGCAGCCACGGGAAGAGGCCTTGAAAAACCTCTTTACAGGGAAAGGGCCCCACATGTGCAAGAATGTTTGTGGCAGCCCTTTTTGTAGTGACTAGAAACTGGAAACTGAATGGATGCCCATCAATTGGAGAGTGGCTGAATAAATTATGGTATATGAATGTTATGGAATATTATTGTTCTGTAAGAAATGACCAGTAGGAGGATTTCAGAGAGGCCTGGAGAGACCTGCATGAACTGATGGTGAGTGAAGTGAGCAGAACCAGGAGATCATTATACAGGGCAACAACAGTACTATATGACGATCAATTCTGATGGACATGGCTCTCTTCAACAATGAAATGTTTCAAACCAATTCCAATTGTTCAGTGAAGAAAGCCATATACACCCAGAGAGAGGACCGTGGGAACTGAGTGTGGACCACAACACAGCATTTTCACTCTTAAAAAAAAAAGAACACGAACTCCTTGAGGACAGAGAGTGTTTCCCCACTTTGTATTTCCAGTGCTGAACACAATGTCTGGCACATATTAAATACTTAATAAGTGCTTTAAAAAAAGAAAAAGAAAAGAAAAACCTTCCTTGCCAGTTTAATATTACAGGCATCTTGCTAATTCCAATCCGTGGAAAAAGGATCATAGATTTGGAGTTATTGGAAAGAATCTTAAAGTCATCTAGTTCGCCCCCATTCATTAAGAAATTTGCCCAAGTTCACATAGGTTTTTAAAATTAAATTTTATTTTTTGTTATTAACAAGTATCTTGTTTTCCCTCCCATTCCCCTTCCCTGGGGAGGAGAGGAAGAAAAGAAAACCAACTCCTGTGACAATCCAGAAATAGACATTTTTCTATTGTCCATATCCAAAAAAAGGTGTGCCTCATTCTGAATAGTGAGTCTGCCTCTTTATAGGGAAGTGGGTGACCCCATGGAGAATCAGGCTGTAGAGTCAGAATTTGAATCCAGGATCCTCTGATTTCCAAATTTAGATTTCTTTCCACTGTACCAAATTTGATCCTGCTTGGGTTCATGTTTTGGGAACCGCATTTGCTAGGGTCTCAGAAGCCACATCTCAGGGATGCACAGCCTTCTGCTCACTCCTCCCTGTCACATACATTCATGGACATACTCTGCTTATTCCCTACCCTTTCTGTCCAGTCCTCAAGTTTTACCCCAGGCTGTGTGAGGCTCCCTGAAACAAGGAGTGTCCCCCTTCTCCCAGCTCTGGACAAAGACCAGGGCCAGCCCTTGCTTGGGGCTCCCCCCATGTCTGAAGTACTCATCTGGGTGTTCTGGGGAGCCCCTGAGAAGGAGGGGACTTGAGGGGTGATAGGAGGAGAGACAGGGTGAGATAGAGGGGGCCAGGGGGCAGTGCTGAGCAGGGCAAAGACAGAACCTGGAAAAGGACAGTCTGCTCCTTCCCCACCAGCCACAACCCGGCCAGGTGGGGGCCACACCTGAGTTACCTGCGTGTAGCTCAGGATCAGCCATAACGATTTGTGCCAGGGTGGCCCACCTCTACAGCAGGCCAGGAGGCCCCGAGGGAGGACTTCTTTCGAATGGGACCACCCCTGAGAACACAGGAGTTGAGAGTCCCTTTCCTTCGGCACATCCCCTACTTACCTACCTCGGGTCTCTTCCTTTGGTTCCTGGAGGCTCCTAAGGGCCTCCTGGGTCTGGCTCCTGCTCAGAGGAAGCCCCCATGCGCCAGGGCTCCGGGCTAGGCGGGCAGGCTGGAGTCTTGCCTCACCACAGAGGCAGCAGGCAGAGGGGAGGGACTTGGGAGGAGGAGCTCCACCCTCGGGCAGTTCCCAGCCCATGAAACAGAGTAGCAGTCAGCAGCCGCTCTCAGATGGGAGCCGCTCTCGGAGGCAGCAGGGACCCTGCGGGCGCCCAGGACTGAGCCCGCAGCCCCTCACTGGCAGTCAGACATCTGGCCAGGAAGGCACCAGCCTGTGTCCGGGCACCCCAAAACTTCCTGCCAGCTCTCTTCTAAAGAGCCTTCTCTACAACCTCACTCACCTGCCGGCTCCTGGAGTTTCCCAGAACCCGCTTCAAGATGCTCAGGTTATGGGTGCTGGTCCCTCTGCCTCACAGACCCAAGTGAAGTGGACTTTCCAGGTCTCTTCCCCCACTCTCCCCTGCCAAGGAAAAGCTTTCCTTAGCATCTCCTCCCCTCCTTCCCCCTTCTCCCCCCTACCTGGGGGTACTCCGTGGGGTCGAGCATGTTGATTTTCCTTTGGATCTCAAGCCCCATGCCCCAGGACTTCTGAGTTGATGTCAGCCATGCGGCTGTTCACGTGTGTCCTGCAGCTCTTGGCTGGTCTGTCCCTGCCTGCTGCATCCCCCCAGGTAAGGAGTTTCTGTTCCCTAACCCCAGCCCCTTCTCCCTCCCCATGCCCATCATCTGGCCAGGAGTGGGAGAAGGCCAGGAAGAGGCTGTGGGCAGAAAAGCGAGGGCACTTCCATGGGCAGCACCTCCTCCCCCGCCCTAAGAGCTAAGGATGACCAGGGGCTTCAGGTACTTCCCAGAAGCCAGACCCTCCTCACCTCCAGAATGCAGAACTCAGGTTAAGGCACCCCCTGGAGAAAGACCAACCCCCAGCTAAGCTTTCTACCCAGGAAGGGGGTGGAGGGGGTGGGGGGTGAGACTATAGGAAAACCACAGCAAAGGAGGGAGGCTTCCTGTCTGGCCCCAGGGCCTTGGCGGTTTTGCTAAAAGCATCCCAGTTAATCCCAGGGCTGGGCTCTGGCCTTGTGGTCAGGGTCGAGGCCCTGGTGACTAGCCCAATGCTTTTGGGACCTCTGACCCAGCCAGGCTCTGGGGAAACCAAGAGGTTTGAGGGGGCTGGGTCACCAGGGAGGTAGGCTCCCTGGGTGGTTGGGAATATACCAGACACATGCCCGACTACTCCAATTACTGCTGAGTGCAAGGGGCCGATCTGGATAACAGAGACCTGGGGAAAGGGGGGGGGGGCACTGGAGTGCCCATTCCATGGCTCAGACTTAGGAAGGGTTTCAGGTAGTTTAAGGGGACAATGCTCTCTCTTCTTGGGTCTGAGCTCACTGCCCAGTCAGCCCACCCCCAATGTCCCCATTTGCTGGCAGCTGACCTGGAGGTCCTGAGTCCCTGGGCCAAGAGAAGCTCCCGAGTTCTTTTCCCAGGAGCTAGGGCATGTGGCTTAGGGCCTTGGCCCAGGTCCAGCCTGGGTAATGACGTCCTGCCAAAGGCAATAATGTCCCTTTCCACCGAGTAGGGAAGTCCTCTCTCCCACCCAGGTCCTTAATGCCGAAAGCAAGGGTGTGTGTGTGGGGGGGGTAAGATGGGGAGGGGAGGTGAGAAGAGTGGGATGTGGTCCAGGAAAGTGAGGGGATCACTTCCCAAGCAAAGGGGGGAATGGTCCTGAGGGAGCCCGGCTGCTGAGTGGCCTTGTAGCATTTCTACAGCTACCAGCCCCAGTGGCCCCCTGCTCCCACCAGCTGATCTCCCTCCCCACAGGGCTCTGGCACCCAGCCAAGCTGGGACATTAAAGGGGCCAAGGGGCTCATGTGGGAGAGCATAGGAAGGGGGATGGGTGGACAGGAGGCCGAGCACAAGCAGAGGGGAGAGCAATTATAGACTGGAGAATGCTTGAATTGGAAGGGGCCACTGAGATCTAGTCTCAGGGCCTTTTTTTTATAGGGAAGGAAACTGAGGCCCAATGGGTTGAAATATCTTACCCAAGTCTCTTAGCAGACCATAGCCAAGGCCTGAAAGATGGGGGGGGGTTTAATATGAGGCAAGGTACAAGTGAAAGGAGGGGGGAGGAAGGAGAGATTCACAGGGGTCTGGATCCCAAATCCCTGAGAAGACTTTATAATAAATTGACCTCTCACCTGCCAAAGCAACCATGCCCCAAAATTTTCAGTGGGCCTGACACTAACTTTCCCTTATTCCCATGTATTTCTTTCCTTAGCAGTGGGACGCACCTCCTGAGAACAGCACAGCAGAAGTAGAAGGTAAGCAGGCCATGGGGACAAAGGGAAGTCAATTTTTTCCCTTTCAAACTTGTATTCACCAGGATTGATATTCTGGCTTCCCCCTAAATCCCTAAATGCTTATGGATGTGAAAAATGGGGGTAAAAGAACCAGAATAGGCTTGGCAAGACAGGATTTTAAAAAAGAGAAAAACGGTCCAGGGCCCTTAAAATCTGTGAATCCTAAAGTGGCGGTGAAGCTGGAAACACTGATTTACTCCATCAGAGGAGGAAACTGAGGTTTAGAATGGTAGGTGGATTGTTCAAGGTCACTTAGCTAGTTGGTAACAGAATGGGACCTGGAACTAGTTTTCCCGAATTCTTATCTAGAGCTTTCCCCACCACCACAACATTGGGTCAGAGATGGGGGAAGCTGCCAAATTATCAACTAGGCAAAAGATGAGGGGCAGGAGGAGATGGGTGTTCCCCCTTCAACACTCCCTCCTGGCCACACTTTGGGAACCAGAGCTTCCCATTGATTACAAACAAACAAAACCTTAGTAACACCCTCCCTCACTTAAGTGCAGAGGGAATCTTCAAAGCGCATACAGACGTTTGCCAAGCAGACATACGTGCAGAAAGCAGACTGTGCAATGCCAGGCTCTTCACAGAAACGTGCCGAGTGTCCACACGCCACTGCTTTAACCCCTGCCAGTCGCTTCCTCCTCCCACCCCCAAAATGAGTGGGTGAGGAAGCTTGTAGAAACAGGCACATGAACAAGCGTGCTGTCCCTCTCCAGAATAATATCCTGTCTCAGATCAGGAAACACCTTCTACCAGCCGGCATCACCCCCTCCCTGCCTCCCCTTACCTGCTCTGTGTTCTGTGACCCTCTTGAACCCAGCCAGGTAAGAGAAGCAGCCAAACAAATCTTCTGAGTTAATGAGCATAATAATCAGGTGTGCCCATAGGGTACCGTCACTGACTCGGGCACTGTGGGTAGGGAGAAGTGCCCAATAATTCTGCTTTTGAAATACTCACAACCCAATTCAGGACTTATCTAGGTAAAAAACTTTCCTTTAAAAGAAAATGTAGGTATTTGATTTGTCATATATTTTAATACAATTAACATGTACTAGACTACCTGCCATCTAGGGGAGGGGATAGGGGGAAGGAGAGAAAAATTTGGAACAGAAAGTTCTTCAAGGGCCAAGGTTGAAAAATTACCCATGCATATGTTTTGCAAATAAAAAGCTTAAATTAAAAAAAAAAGAAATAAAAGAAAATATAGGTATCTCTGTACATTTTATAAAGAAGCAAAGTCTGCTTCTTTTCTCTGAATCAGGGTTGTGTTGTAGGAAGGACTCCAAAGACTTGCATTCGGATTTAGCTTCTGACACATATTTCTGTCATCATAGACAAGTCAGAAGTCTCCTTGGCTTCATCTGTAAATTGTGAGGTTTGTGATGACCTCTGAAGTGCCGGTTCTATGGTCTTGTGACCGACACTAATAGCCCCAGTCAACCAAGATTCCAGCCAACCCAAGTACATCATGCTTTGAGCTTGACCTTACTTCCTCCTCTTGCCGAACCATGAAAAGAGAGAGTCGGAGGAATATGATGTTATCAGTGAGGAAAAGTTCCCGAGTCCAAAGAAGAGATTTTGCAGGAAGATTTTCCAACTGTATCCACTCTTGTGGGAGGCTCTCTCCATGGAAGGCTGGCTTGGTACATCTCTTCATGGGGACACCTGCTGTGCTCTAGGCCAGGAGCCAGCAGCCCCGCCCGGCCCCTCTCCCTTCCCTCCCGGCAGGCAACAAGCATGAAAAGTTTTCTTTCAGGCACTGAACATTTCCCTTCTTGGG
Organism: Myrmecobius fasciatus; assembly: GCA_023553655.1. Classification (NCBI taxonomy): domain Eukaryota; kingdom Metazoa; phylum Chordata; class Mammalia; order Dasyuromorphia; family Myrmecobiidae; genus Myrmecobius; species Myrmecobius fasciatus. The sequence goes on along the minus strand of JAJPUD010022845.1, from coordinate 1,198 downwards.
TCTCCGCCCAGCAGGGATGGGAAACTGGAGCCAGATGGGTTCAGCAGGAGGCTTTCGTGTAAAGGGGGAGAAAGAGAGAAAAACCCTCTGGTAATACCGAGAAAATCCCTCTCAGGGGGCTCCCTGGTCATTCCAAACCAGCCAGACCCCAAGCAGGCCTGCCTGGCTCTGTCTGCTCACCCTGCCTCCAAGCATGGCCAGCTGTCTATCCATGAGGAAGAGTCTGAGGGTGAGCTGGGACAAGCTTTAAGAAACACTAAAATGGAGAGAGAGAGAGTAGGAAAGGAAAACATTGTACAGAGCTGCTTCCCAAATTAGTAAAGAAAATGCATGCAGGAAAACCTTAAAGTAATGGATAATTGGGAACTATTATTAATAGTATAGATCAGAAATTCTTAAGTTGGATTTTTGTTTGTTTTAGGTGTTTTTTTTAAACTGTGCACCCCTCTGGCAGTCTGAAGACTTCTCAGAATAATGTTTTTAACAGTGCAAAATAAAATATATAATATTACAAGGGAACAAATTATATTGAATTGTAGTCATCACAATTAAAAAAAAAAACTCAAGTTCATGGAGCGTGGGTTAAGAAGCCCTCATAGAGAAAGTATATAGCATCCATGGATAGACAGCCAGTCTTGAAGCCAGAAAGCTCTGAGCTCAAGTGCAACCCTTGACACACACTGGCTGTGTGACCCTAGTAGGTAAACCATTTAACTTTCCAGTATTCTAGACTAATCTCTGAAACCATATGTTACAAAGAAGGTGCATTAGTAGATGGAGTTTTTTTTCACTTGGGTATAACCACCACCAATTAAACCATAAGCCTGTTATTGCTACTACTACTATTATTACTACAACTACCACTACTACTACTATTACTACTGCTATTACTACTACTAATAATAATTACTACTACAACTACCCCTACCACCACTATCCCTACTACTACCACTACTATCACTACCACCACCACTACTACTACTATTACTACTACTACTACTAATAATAATAATGATAATAATAATAACAATAATAATAATTACTACTACAACTACCACCACCACTACTACTACTACCACTACTATCACTACCACAATCACTAATACTACTATTACTACTACTACTATCACTACTGCTACTATTACTACTACTAATAATAATTACTACAACTACCACTACTACTACTATTACAACTATC
>JAJPUD010022844.1:0-20794 GCA_023553655.1 Myrmecobius fasciatus | reverse complement strand
TAATGCCTATGCCCAGCCCTCCATTTGTTTGTTATTTGGAATTTTTTACATATAATCCCTCCCCCCCCCCCAGATTCCCTACACTTCCACATTGTTAGCTAATTAAACAAAGGGTCAAGATTCAAGGTAACAGTTAATTTTATTGCTACTATGATGATGATGATGATTTTTTTGCTGAGGCGATTGGGGTTAAGTGACTTACCCAGGGTTACACAGCTAGGAAGTATTAAGTGTCTTGAGGCCAGATTTGAACTCAGGTCCTCCTGACTTCAGGGCTGATGCTCTATCCACTGTACCACCTAGCTACTCTTATTATTTTTTTTTTAAAGATAAAATTTTCATCAAGGCATATGAAGAATTTTTTGAGTAATAATGGCAAATGTTAAAATAATTGTTGTTCCCATCACCAACTTAAGGTCATCATGCTTTATAATTTCTATTAGGAAATCATCATCCATTTTCCCCATCAAAGAATTTAAAGCTAATTGAGATCATAAAAGTCATCTGATTTTAGGATCAAAGATTTAATTAAAGCTGGAAGGAATCTTAGAGGACATATAATTTACTTTCTCATTCTCTATACCACCCCTTCCCTCCTTCATTTTATAAATAATAAACAATGCTAGTATTCAGTTCAATCCTAGTTTATTTTGACTCCAAATCCAGTGTTCTGCCCAACAAACCATATTAGCACAGTGATAACATTAATACATTTAAAACAATTTTTGTCTTCTAAATAGTCCCACTGTATTTCTACCTTAAAATCATGGATTTCCATGAAAGTTTATGCCCGCTTGACATGTAGTGCTATTTTTCTGCCACTTCTATTAGAACCTGTTTGTTTGCCTTCAGTTTTAGTGGGGTGTGAAGGTGGGAGAATAAAGACATAAATAAGCGTTTTATAATACCCATTACGTGACAGGTACAGTGCTAAATATTATCTCATTTGATCTTGATCCTGGGAGGTAGGAGCTGCTGCTATTATTACCCCATTTTATAGTTGAGGATATTGAAGCAGAGAAATTGACTTGATTAGAGTGACACAAGTTAGTAAGTGTCTGAGACTAGATTTGTACTAAAATATTCCTGACTCTTAAGCCCAGTACTGTACTACCTGTCTACTGTTTGGGATATTTGGGCTGTTCAAGGGTATTAGCACTTCTATTATGAGAGTTTGTTGAGTTCTTTTCTTTTCTTTTCTTTTCTTTTTTTAGCCATGCCTAAATTGTAGAATTCTACTTTTTTTTTTAATTATTAAAGCTTTTTATTTGTATAACATATGTATGGGTACTTCCCCAGCATTGATCTTTACAAAGCTCTCCATTACAACTTTTACCCCCAGTCCCCTCCCTCCCCTAGATGGCAGAAAGTCCACTACAAGTCAATAATATTGAAATACTTGACAAGTTGTGCAAGAAAAATCCTATCTACAAGAAAAAAAAAAAAGAAAATCAGAGAAAGGAAACACAATGCAAGCAAACATCAATAGAGATCATGAAAATGTTAGGTTGTGGTCCATATTTCATATCCCTCTCTCTGGGTGTATATGGTTTTCTTCAGTGAACAATTGAAACTGGTTTGAGACAATTCTTTGTTGCAGAGAGCCATCTCCATCAGAATTGATCATCATGTAACACTGTTGTTGCTGTGTATGATGATCTCCTGGTTCTGCTCGTTTCACTCAGCATCAGTTCATGCAAGTCTCTCCAGGCCTCTCTGAATCGTCCTGCTGGTCGTTTCTTATAGAGCAATAATATTCCATAACATTCATATACCATAATTTATTCATCCATTCTCCAATTGATGGGCATCCATTCAGTTTCCAGTTTCTAGCCACTACAAAAAGGGCTGCCACAAGCATTCTTGCACATGTGGGTCCCTTTCCCTCCTCTAAGATCTCTTTGGGATATAGGCCCAGTAGAAACACTGCTGGGTCAAAGGGTATGCACAGTTTGATAACTTTTTGAGCGTAGCTCCAAATTGCTCTCCAGAATGGTTGGATCGGTTCACAGTTCCACCAACAATGTATCAGAGTCCCAGTTTTCCCACATCCCCTCCAACATTCATCGTTATCTTTTCCTGTATTTTAGCCAATATGACAGGTGTGTAGTGGTACCTCAGAGTTGTCTTAATTTGCATTTCTCTGATCAATAGTGATTTGGAGCAACTTTTCATATGACTAGAGATGGTTTTAATTTCATCATCTGAAAATTGTCTCTTCATATCCCTTGACCACTTATCTGTTGAAGAGTGGCTTTGTTGAGTTCTTTTCAGGCCTGCTGATCTGTCATTGGTGTCCATCTTTCACCCAACTTTCACCTCTGCCTTCAAGAAGCTGGAGCATGTGAAGTGGCCATATCCCAGTAATACTGTCTCTGGAGAGAGGAACTAAACCAGTTTGAGGGTAACCAATAAGCTTCAAACCCATTGGTGAGTTAGAGGGATATGGAGCCCAAGCATGTGAAGACTTCCCCTGGTGGCATAGGTGGATAAGAATTTCTTCCAGTGGCCTTGGAGGTAAGTGGAAAGTGGAGAGCTAAGGTTTTGGTTATACATCAGTGCTCTCAAGGTCATCTCCTGCATCCCTGGCCACTGTGAAGTGTCTTGGCTTTTTGTCTTGCCAGTGAACTTTGGTGATTCTGAAAAAGAAAGTGAGGCTTATGACTTTGTGCAACTTTGCATCATTTAAATTCAATTTATGAGCAAGTCAAGATACCAGCTGTGATGTCATTGTTTCTTTTTCTAAGGAAGGGTGAGTAGGACAAAGAATAAACAATGAGAATCTGTTTATTTTGGACAAGGTACACTTATCCATTATTATAGCATTACCCTGATTTCCTTACCTCTTTTCACCTATACGTCTGTGTTAATTTCATTATTTAATTATTTAAGCATCTTTATTTGTATAGCCTTTTTTTTGTTTGTTTTTTTTTTTTTAGTGAAACTGACCTTTTAATCAGTATTTTTTCTTTCTCCAGTATATTCCACTTAGTGAAATAATTCCCTCCTTTTTTCTCCTATTTGTATTTTATCACTGAAATAGGAGAGGAAAATTGTTTCTATTTCTTTCTTTTTTTTTTTTTATTAAAGCTTTTTATTTGTATAACATATGCATGGGTAGTTCCCCAGCATTGATCTTTACAAAGCTTTCCATTACAAATTTTACCCCCAGTCCGCTCCCCTCCCCTAGATGGCAGGAAGTCCACTACATGTTAATAATGTTGAAATGCTTGAGAAGTTATGCAAAAAAAATCCTATCTACAAGAAAAAAAAAAGAATCAGAGAAAGGCAACACAATGCAAGCAAATGTCAATAGAGATCATGAAAAGGTTACATTGTGGTCCATATTTCATTTCCCTCTCTCTGGGTGTATATGGTTTTCTTCAGTGAACAATTGGAACTGGTTTGAGACAATTCTTTGTTGCAGAGAGCCATGTCCATCAGAATTGATCATCATGTAATACTGTTGTTGCTGTGTATTATGATCTCCTGGTTCTGCTCGTTTCACTCAGCATCAGTTCATGCAAGTCTCTCCAGGCCTCTCTGAAATCGTCCTGCTGGTCGTTTCTTACAGAGCAATAATAATCCATAACATTCATATACCATAATTTATTCAGCCACTCTCCAGTTGATGGGCATCCCTTCAGTTTCCAGTTTCTAGCCACTACAAAAAGGGCTGCCACAAACATTCTTGCACATGGGGGTCCCTTTCCTTTCTTTAAGATCTCTTTGGGATTATAAGCCCAATAGAAACACTGCTGGTTCAAAGGGTATGCACAATTTGATAACTTTTTGAACATAGTTCCAAATTGCTCTCCAGAATGGTTAGATCCGTTCACAATTCCACCAATAATGTATCAGTGTTCCAATTCGTCATTATCTTTTCCTGTCATTTTAGCCAATCTGACAGGTGTGTAGTGGTACCTCAGAATTGTATTAATTTGCATTTTTCTGATCAATAGTGATTTGGAGCACTTTTTATATGACTAGAAATAGTTTTAATTTTGTCATCTGAAAATTGTCTGTTCATATTCTTTGACCATTTATCAGTTAGAGAATGGCTTGAATTCCTATAAATATGAGACAATTCTCTGTATATTTTAGAAATGAGGCCTTTATCAGAGCCCTTAAATATAAAGATGATCTCCCAATTTATTGCTTCCCTCCTAATCTTGTCTGCATTGGTTTTGTTTGTACAAAATCTTTTTAACTATTTAATATAGTCAGAATTATTTATCTGGTGTTCAATTAAGAGTTCCAGTTCTTCTTTTGACATAAATTTATTTCATCTCCACAGGTCTGAGAGGTAAACTATACTCTGTTCCTCTAATTTGCTTATAATATCACTCTTTAGATATAAATCATGAACCCATTTAGATCTTATCTTGGTATGTGATGTTAGGTGTGGGTCAAGCCCTAATTTCTTCTAGACTAGTTTCCAATTTTCCCAGCAGTTTTTGTCAAATAGTGAGTTCCTATCCCAGAAGCTGGAGTCTTTGGGTTTATCAAACACTAAATTGCTATAGTTATTGCCTAGTTTGTCCTGTGATTCTATCCTATGCCACTGATCGACTATTCTATTTCTTAGCCAGTACCAAATGATTTTGATGACCGCTGCTTTATAAAATAGTTTTAGATCTGGTACAGCCAGGCCACCTTCATCAGCCTTTTTTTCCATTAATTCCCTTGAAATTCTTGACCTTTTGTTCTTCTCAAATGAAGTTTGCTTCTAGATCTGTAAAATAATTTCTTGGGAGTTTGATTGGTATGGCACTAAATAAGTAAATTAGTTTGGGTAGTATTGTCATTTTTATTATATTTGCTCAGCCTACCCATGAGCATTTTATGCTTTTCTAGTTGACTAAGTCTGACTTAATTTGTGTAGGAAGTGTTTTGTAGCTTAGTTCGTATAGTTCCTGACTTTTCCTTGGCAGATAGATTCCCAAATATTTTATAACTATCAACCATTATTTTGAATGGAATTTCTTTTTGTATCTCTTGTTGAACTTTTGTTGGTAATATATAAAAATGCTGATGATTTATGTGGATTTATTTTGTATCCTGCAACTTTGCTAAAGTTGTGAATTGTTTCTAGTAGTTTTTTAGTTGAGTCTCTAGGATCTCTAAGTATACCATCATATCATCTGCAGAGAGTGGTAATTTGGTTTCCTCATTACCTACTCTAATTCCTTTAATCTCTTTTTCTTCTCTTACTGCCAAAGCTAACATTTCTAATACAATATTAAATAGTAATGGTGACAGTGGGCAGCCTTGTTTCACTCCTGATCTTATTCATCTGTAGATTTCTTTAAAAAAATTTTTTTTCTTAAATAATAAAAATATTTCCATATGCAAAGTGGAACAAAAGCAGTGGCAATATAGGTATAATATACTTCAAAAAAGAGTTCTTGTCTCTGTATTCTTTGGAATTTCCTTGTGTTTTGAGTAGTTAGCTACTCAACTAGTTCAGTGGCTGAGTTTTTGTTTTTTTTTTAAACTTCATTATTGTTAGCATTCAAATCTTGTTCCATTCCTCTTGCCAAGAGACAAAAACCTCTTTTAACAAGTAAGCATGGTCAGACAAATTTCATTGTGAAAATACATTTCTTTCTCCGTTTTGAGTTCACTGACATTGTCAAGAGATAGCTATCAAACTTTATTATTCTTTGGAGTTGTGGCTATTACTCTATAATCAGTTCTTTTGCATAATTGGTTGTTCTGTATCTTATTCTTATTGTATAAATTGGGGGGGGGTCTTTTCATTACAGTTTTCCCCATCAGTTTATATGTGTCTTTCAGGATCTGAAAATGTCTTTTTGATAATTTCTCATGGTGCAGTAATGTTCCATTACATTTATATTCCATAATTTATTTAGCTATTCCCCAGTTGGTTGATTCCCACTTAATTCCCAGTGCATTTGCCTTCATTTTTAATCTATTAAATTCTTCTTTTAGGATTTTTTCTGAAAACTCTGTTCATATCTTTTGACTATTAATTAGGGCATGACTTATTTTATTATTTTTTTTTAATTAAAGCTATTTATTTGTATAACATGTATGGGTAGTTCCTCAGCATTGATCTTTACAAAGCTTTCTGTTACAAATTTTACCCGCAGTCCCCTCCCTTCCCTTAGATGGGAGGAAGTCCACTACATGTTAATAATGTTAAAATACTTGACAAGTTGTGCAAGAAAAATCCTATCTGCAAGAAAGAAAAGAAAGAGAAAGGAAACACAGTACAAGCAAACATCAATAGAAAGCATGAAAATGTTATGTTGTGATCCACATTTCATATACCTCTCTCTGGGTATATATGGCTTTCTTCACTGAACAATTGGAACTCGTTTGAGACAATTCTTTGTTGCAGAGAGCTATGTCCAGTAGAGTAGATCATCATGTATTATTGTTGTTGCTGTGTATAATGATCTGGTTCTGCTCATTTCACTCAGCATCGGTTCATGCAAGTCTCTCCAGGCCTCTCTGAAATCGTCCTGCTGGTCGTTTCTTACAGAGCAATAATATTCCATAACATTCATATACCACTGCTGGGTCAAAGGGTATGCACAGTTTGATAACTTTTTGAGCATAGCTCCAAATTGCTCTCCAGAATGGTTGGATCCGTTCACAGTTCCACCAACAATGTATTAGTGCATGACTCTTATTTTTATAAATTTGACTTACATCTATGCTTTATATATATGTATTTGAGAAATGAGAATCTTATCAGCGAAATTTGCTATGAAAATTTTTGATATTCATTGTCTTTGATTCCTTTTAGTGAAATGTAGTTTTCTTAAAGATCATCCTTCTTAATTGTCTTTTTTTGTGTGGTTGTGGTTGCTACTGCTGTTTATTTTTTTAGTTTAGCTGAAACAAATTTTATTCTGCTTCAGCTTCAGTCTTTTATTTCAACTCTGTGTTTTCCTATTTTATGTCTCTTATAAACATAATTTTTGTTATATTTGGTTTCTAATCCATTCTACTATCTAATTTAATTTTGTGAACATTCCAGTTAAATAATAAAATGATTAACATACAGACAAGCCATTCATTCATTGATTTATTTTACTGTAGTATTTTATTATTTTTCCAAGTATATGCAGAAATAGTTTTCAGCATTCACCTTTGCAAAATCTTTTGTTCCAAATGTTTCTTTTTCCTTCCTTCCCTTCTATCCCCAAGACAATAAGCAATCCAATATAAGTTAAACATATGTAATTCTCCTGAACACATTTCCATATTTTTCCTGCTGCGCAAGAAATATCAGATCAAAAGGAAAGCCTCAGACAAGCAATTTATTTAGCTGTGCATGCACTTAGAAAGCAGATTGGTTTCTTTTGGTAGCCACACACCAAGAACTTTGGTTTTTACCCAGTTAATACACATTTTGGAAGGAATGAAATACAGGATAAGTCACCTGGCTTCCTACAGGAGGACAAGATCTGGAGACATAAAGTAAGGAGAGGATTGGGAAGACTGTCAGGAGATACTGAGGAGAGAAGTGTATTTTGTGACATTCTTAAGTTGGGTGGCTGTAGGAGTGGGGGAGTAACCTTGTGACTTCTCCAAACTTGGGTAACTTTGGGACTTCACAAAATGGTTAACTGCAATATATAGTCAGTAATGATATTTCAATATTAAAGTGGATGGAACTCGTCCTATTCATATTCACAGTTGTGTTATTACTGTATTTTCTCTTCCATCTCATTTTCTTAGGTTTTTTTTCTTCTTTTTCTTCTGTTGCTTCTGAGAATTCTATTTTGCTTCTAATCACTCTCTTAATTTGTTAATTTGTCCTTTTAAAAAAAAAATCAACCCTCTCAATCACTCCCCCCCTTCTTTCTTATCCTTCCTATTTCCCAACTGGGTAACCTCAAATCTATGCAAACTCCTTTTAAGTGCCCTGCTACTGATAAGGTTCTTAGAAGTTACATGTATCATCTTTCCATATAGTAAGGTAAACATTTTAGCTTTATTGAGAGCCTTAAAATTACTCTTTCAGGTTTACTTTTTTGTGCTTTTTTTGAGTCTTGTGTTTGTCAGGTTTTTCATTCAGCTTTGGTCTTTTCATCTGGGATGTTTGCAAGTCCTCTGTTTCATTATTAAATGGCCCTCTTTTGTACCAGAGAAGTCTGAATTTTTTCCTTTTTCTTTCCTGGATTGTTTATAATACCTTATTGTAAAATATGGGTTGATGTTATATAATACATCATATATATTTTATGTATTTCTGAGTTTCTAAACCTTTTCTGTGTTATCTGCTGGTCTTAGTTGCAACTTTTGCATAACTCCCCCAAAATTCCCATTTGATCTCTTATGCTGATCTGTGACATTGAAACAGTAATGGGTAATTGTGGTCAACTTTGCTGCGTAGTTGATTCTGAATAATTTTTACCGCATAATAAATTTTTATTCCTTAAATTTAAATCTTTACCCTTATCAAACACTGGAAAACTATTTTTCTTTGCTGCTTTAGATTGCATGTCTATTCTCATCTACTGCTCTACCTTTCTGCCACTTCTCAATTGATGGGCATCCATCCACTCATTTTCCAGTTCCTTGCCACTACAAAAACAGCTGCTACAAACATTTTTGCACATGAGGGTCTTTTTCTCTTTTTTATGTTCCCTTTGGCATACAGATGCAGTAGAGATGCTGCTGTATCTAAGGGTATGTACAGTTGGAGAGCTGTTTGAGCATAATTCCAAATTGCTCTCCAGAATGGTTAGATCAGTTTATAACTCCACCAATAATGTATGTGTTCCAATTTTCCCACATCCCCTCCAACAATTAGCCAATCTGAGGGGTGTGAAATAGTACCTGAGTTGTTTTAATTTGCATTTCTCTAATCAGTAGTGATTTAGAGCATTTTTTCATATGACTGGAGATGGCTTTAATTTCATCTGAAAATTGTTGGTTCATATCCTTTGACCATTTATCAACTGGAAAATGCTTGTATTTTTGTAAATTTGAGTCAATTCTCTAAATATTTTAGAAATGAGGCCTTTATCAGAAACCTTGGATGTAAAAAATTTTCCCGGTTTTCTTCTTCCTTTCTAATCTTGATAGCATTGATTTTGTTTATGTAAACCCTTTTTAATTTAATATAATCAAAATTATCCATTTTGCATTTGATGATGTTCTCTAGTTCTTCTTTGGCCATAAATTCCTCCCTTCTCCATAAAGATAGAGAGGTACACTAACTTTATTCTTCTAATTTGATGCAAAAATTTTAAATAAAATATTTGCAAAGAGAGTACAACAGCTTAACAGGATAATACACTATGACCAGCTAGGATTTATACCAGGAATGCAGTAGTAGTTCAATATAAGGAAACCATGGCATAATTGACTATATCAATAACTAACAAAAAATCATGTTAATCCCGATAGATGCAGAAAAAGCTTTTGATAAAATACAGCATCTATTCCTATTAAAAACACTAGAGAACATAGGAATAAATGGAGTTTACCTTAAAATGATAAACAGCATTTAATCTAAAACCATTAGCAAGCATTTTGTGTAATGGGGAGGAGCTAGATGTACCCAGTAAGATCAAGGATGAAACAAGTATATTCATTATCACTACTGTTAGTTCAGTATTGTACTAGAAATGTTGATTTTAGCAATAAGAAAAGAAAAATTAAGGGAATAATTAGGAAATGAGATAAAACTTACTCTTTGCAGATGATATGATGGTATACTTAGAGAATCAATTAAAAAATCGACTCAACAATTAACAGGTTTAGCAAAGTTACAGGATATATTAAATGAGCCCACACAAATCATCAGCATTTCTTTATGTTACTAACAAAGCCCAGCAGCAAGAGGTAGAGAAATTCCATTTAAAATAACTGTAGACAATATTTGGGTGTCTACCTGCCAAGACAAATCCAGGAACTATATGAACACAATTAGACAACACATTTCTTTTTTTTTTTTTTCTTTTTTTCTTTATTAAAGCTTTTTATTTGCAAAACATATGTATGGGTAATTCTTCAACATAAGCTTTCTGTTACAAATTCCCCCCCCTCCAGCCCCCATCCTTCCCCTAGATAGCAGAAAGTCCACTATATGTTAATTATGTTAAAATACTTGACAAATCGAATATATGTACACATATTTCCACACTTGTTGCGCAAGAAAAGTCCTATCTACAAGAAAAAAAATTCTGAGAAAGGAAATACAATGCAAGCAAACATCAATAGAGAGCATGAAAATGTTATGTTGTGGTCCACATTTCATATCCCTCTCGCTTGGGGGTATATGGCTTTCTTCACTGAACAATTGGAACTGGTTTGAAACATTTCTTGTTGAAGAACATGTCCATCAGAATTGTTCATCATATAGTCTTGTTGTTGCCGTGTATAATGATCTCCTGGTTCTGCTCATTTCACACAGCATCAGTTCATGCAAGTCTCTCCAGGCCTCTCTGAATCGTCCTGCTGCTCGTTTCTTACAGAGCAATAATATTCCATTACATTCATATACCATAGTTTATTCAGCCACTCTCCAATTGATGGACATCCATTCAGTTTCCAGTTTCTAGCCATTACAAAAAGGGCTGCCACAAACATTCTTGCACATGTGGGTCCCTTTCCTTCCTTTAAGATCTCTTTGGGATATAAGCCCACTAGAAGCACTGCTGAGTCAAAGGGTATGCACAATTTGCTAACTTTTTGAGCATAGTTCCAATTGCTCTCCAGAATGGTTGAATCCGTTCACAGTTCCACCAACAATGTATCAGTTTCCCAGTTTTCCCACATCCCCAGCAACATTTGTCATCATTTCCTGTCATTTTAGCCAATCTGACAGGTGTGTAGTGGTGTGGTACCTCAGAGTTGTCTTAATTTACATTTCTTTGATCAATAGTGATTTGGAGCACCTTTTCATATGACTAGAAATAGTTTTAATTTCATCATGTGAAATTAGACAACACATTTCACAAATATAAACAATTGGAAAAATACCAATTGCTAGTGGGTAGGCTGAGCTGATATGATAAAAATGACAACAATTCTACCTAAATCAGTCTACTTGTTCAGTGCCATATTGATCAAACTGCCAAAAAAATTATTTTGTGGAGTTGAAAAATAATAACAAAATTCATCTGGAAAAAGGAAAGGTCAAGAATATCAAGGGAATAATGTGAAATAAAATGGAAAGAATAGTGGCCTAGAAATTATCAGGCCTAAAAGTACTATAAAGCAGCAGTCATCAAAACCAATTGGTAGTGGATAAAGAGATAGAGAGGTGGTTCAGTGAATAAGAAAGTATACATGGCACTATTATCAATGAATATAGTAATCTACTATTTGATAAACCCAAAGACTCCCAACTTCTGGGATAAAAACTCACTGTTTGAGGGAAATTACTGGGGAGACTGGAAAATGATGTCAGAAACTTAGCATAGATCCATATCTCACATCTCATACCAAAATAAGGTCAAAATGGGTAAATGATTTAGGTGTAAAGAGTGATAGTATAAGCAAATTAGGTGAGAGAGTTTACCTGTTACTTCTTTGGAGAAGAGAGGAATTTATAGCCATTATAGAAGAATCAGGGAATGTTATGAAATGCAAAATGATTAACTGGTAAGAGTCTGAATTCAGATTGAATACTTTTTATTATTTTTTTGTCTGTACTTTTAACACAGCTATGGCTAGTATAGAAATATGTTTTGCCTGACTGCACATATATAACTTCTTAGCAGTTGCTTATCTTCTCAATAAGAAGGGAGAAGAGGGGAGGGAAGGAAAAGGAATTTGGAACTGAAAAAAAATTTTAAATGAATGTTAACAATTGTTTAAAATTAATTGGGAGAATAAAATATTAAATTTGAAAGTTGCAAAAAAGAATTGATGTGTCAAAGTACATTCCCTTTCTCAAAAGTTTGTGGCCATGAGTATCTGAGAAATCATTTTCTGTAACTTGTGTATCCCATTTTTCTGTGTCTTTGGGCATGTTTCTTTAATTTCCCTCGACCCTGTTTGCTCTTCATTTATAAAATGAAATATTGGGTTAAAATGGCCTTCTAGTTTTAGATTTGCCCTTCCCATGTCAAGGACTGATCACATTTTCGGTGTGCTAAGAAAAGTGGGGGCAGACAGTATGATAGATAGCACATCTGTTTTGGAATTCAACTAAACCTCCCCCTACATTTTATCATTTTCCTTAATAACAATAATATTGTGTTTTGGGTAGTAGTCCCTCAATGTATCACTTTAGACTGTGATTTTTAAAATCTTGTATTGCATTACATGAAATTTGTCACGAACTTTTATAGCTGGTAGGTTTAGAGATAATGTTCATTTTGTGGAAGTAAAGAATATTGTAAAGGGTGGAGGTATTTTGTATTAAGAATAATATGCTGAGAAAAATAGTATCATTTTGTTTGCTACATAATTTAATCCCAATATCTATAGAACATTAACATAGTATTTATGTTACAGTCTAATTGGTATTTTTTGAAAACGTTATTTTGTTAAATATTACTCAATTACATTTTATTTTAAACTCTTTTTTTTTTAATTTGGGTTTCATATTCTCTTTCTTGTTCTTTCCCTTCCCTTTCCTCTCCTCCCTTATCCCTTGGAAAGACCTATATCAGAATAATTTGCTACATAAAATTTTTTTCCAGTTCTTACTTTCTTTCTAATTTTGGCCGCATTACTTTTGTTTGTGCAACCCCGTTAATTTGATGTTATCAAAATTATCTTTTATTTCTCACGATCCCCTCTATCATGTCTGGTCAGAAACTCCCATTATCCATAAATGTGATGAATAAATTTTTTCATGTTTCCCTGATTTACTTAAGATAGCACCTTAGTGCAAGTCTAAATAATATACTCATTTTGATCTTATCTTGGTATGTGGTTTCAGATAATTGATCTATGCTTAGTTTCTGCCAAACTGCTTTCTGTTTTTACCAGCTGTTTTTCTCATATGGTAGTTCTTGCTCCAAAGGCTTGGATCAGTATACTAAGTTCTGGGCATATTTTTACAAAAGACATCAGTCAGTTGATCTAAAGGGGGATAACCAGAATGCCTTGAGTCTGCCTTTTGAGTATATATTGGAGGAGGAAGTAAAGATGTTTAGCTTTAAAAAAAAACAAAAGAAGTCTGAAAGGGGATCAGATTTTTCTGTTTCTTGGAGTGGGGACGAAATGAGAGAGGTACGAGGGACTCTTGAGTATGAGACAAATCCCCCTTATTTTAGGAAAAACTTTGCAATTATTCAGTAGCCAAAAGTAGAATCAGTTGTGATAAGAAAGTCATAGTTTTCCTTGCTTGCCTTTATGTAGAGTCTGAATGACCAATTTGTATGTTTTAGTGGATGGATTCCTTTATGTTTGGATTCAACTAGATGGCCCTAGAATTCTCTTACTCTAAAAATCTCTGATTATGTGACTTTACCTGGAGGATACACTGATATAACAACAACAAAAAAAAAAACCCAAAACAAAAAACCCAACAAACTCAAACCTTTGGCCTGTCTTTTTGTAGTCAAGAGGAGATACATCAGGGGTCATAGGAATATAGGGAAGGAGAAACACTGTGGCAAAGTGTTGGGGATCTCTTTACACTCTTCTTACCTGTACTTGATCACTTACTAAAGTGATCTTTGGTTATGGTAGGAGCTGGCAATATAGATTATGTGCCAACCTAGGATATCACCAAATTAATATATGTTGCTTTTTCACTTTTCCTTCTACATTAGAAGTTCTTAATCTTGTTGAGGAAACTAACAATGTTTAAATATATCAAAACAAACATGTCAAACCACATATATCAAAACAAAAGAAAGTTAATGGAACCCCAGTAAGAACTTCTGTCCTATGTAGTTTGTCATGCTAGGAAAAAAGATTCTCTGACAAGATGTGCTCTGTCTCTATTTTTTCAATACAATTAATAGGTTAGAAGAACTTATCATTTGCCTTGTTTAAAAGTTTAAGTTGAATAGCTAAATCTCTTCTTTTTTTCTACCCGATACTATTTTTCATGAGGATGTATTTCCTACTTTGTAAAAAGTCAATGAGGTCAAGTAGCTGGAATTTTAATTTGAAGATTGCTGGATGTGATTCATGCTCTGTAATATCTGCAAAAATGTGCTATTACAAAATGGCATACTTATATAAATTATCATATGAAGTAATTATTTTACTAAAACTTTTCTGGGGAAAATAGCCCCTTTTTGAGAGAAAAAGTAAAGATTTCAATATATAGACAGTAATGCTTTAAATATATATATTTTTTCTTTTTAGAAGTCAATGAAAGGATTCCTTTTTGCTAAGCTATACTATGAAGCTAAAGAATATGATCTTGCTAAAAGGTAAAGTAATATTTTTATAAGATATGATAATAACTTTTTAATATTTTAACTGCTTTACTTTATATATCTTCTGCATTAAAGTATAACTAATAGAGGTTGGGCACATTGTTTGAATGCTAAATGTGCACTTGTCAAATAGACAGTTTATGAAGAATTCACACAAGACAAGTGTTCACTTGGCTATCAGAAAAAGTGATACAAAGACATTCTCAAGGTGTCTCTTAAGAACTGATTGCATGAAATGGTATAGGCTTGCCCAGCATAGTGAGCCCTCATCAGAGAAGGTGCTGTGCTTTATGAGCAAAGCAGAATTGAATAAGCTCAGAAGAAAGGCAGAGTTGGAGAATCTACCCCAAATGTTCATAGAGACCATTTATATCTGAGTTGTGATAGAGCATTCTGAGCTTGTATTGGTTTGATCAGCCATGATTAAACACTAACTTATTCAAATGTTAAAAGATTCAATGAGATTTTTAAAAAATTCTATCTCCATTAGTTAGGAGGCATTAATGTTCCCCACGGGCTTCCAAATCATTAAAAATTATTATGTTATATATTCTAACTGAAAATTGATATATATGATAATTTTTTAATCAAAATAATTAGCTGAAGCATTCTTCCTTAACTTTTCTGTGTAGATTGTATTTTATTGTTGACTGATTTACTCAAATGTAATGATTTAAATGTTCTGTTGTATCTGAATTTAGTGGATTTATAGTGAGAAACAGGAATCAGTAGTGATATTTTAAATTGACCATTGCAACAGCTATTCTGGGTAAAAGCTCCTTTTTATATATTTATTATTTAGTTGTCATCTTTGGAAATTCTTTTCTAGAGGCAATTTCAGTTATATGTGCTGTACTGCTGTTATATGTGCTGTACTGTTGGTGGAAGTGTAGTAGCAAATAATAGATTACCATAATTGGAATGGACATAATTCTTATTTAGAAATTTATCTAAAGAAACCACTTTGTAATTCTTCAGACTTGCCATCATGCCCCTAGTTCATCTTTTTGGTTGTTTCTATTATTGTGCTAGTGACTTGGTCCCTTCTCATACTGATGTTAAAAGGTCAGATTAAAATAGTTACTATAGTAATACATCTGGTCATTGTTTTGCTTTAAATAACTTTCTCTTCCAATTTATTTTGGACTAGTATAAAATAAAGTCAGATATTTTAATTTACCAAAGTACAAATATGCCTCAGTTACAACTTAAACCATCAAAACAAGATTTTTGAACCAGGTACCTATGAACATGGATGAAGAAGAATCACATTTTCATTTTCATTAACCTCAAGCTGAAATCTACAATTTTATGCAGAACAAAATAAGCCACATTATTCTGGGAAGGGGTTTATATGATTTGATAGACTCCCACATGGGCCCATGATTCAAAAATTAAGGTTTGGTCTAGAACATGACATAGAACCAAGAATTAAATGAAAGGAGAGCCTGTAAGTTCATTTAGCTGGTAGAGCCTCTGCACTATAAATGAAATTGGAGAGGCTCTCCATGTCATTAAACATTTCCTTTGTAAGTTTTTAAGATCTCTCTTTGTGAAACTAGTCTTCCCCCTTTTCCAGTAAGCCGCTCCTTATAACAACAAAGAAGGAAAGAAAGAGATATTTTCAGCAAAATTAGCCATCCCTTTAATGGAGTCTGACAGCATATCATATGTGTCAAAATATTAAATCTATTTTCAGTTTAAACTTAAAATATCTCTCCAAGAAAGGAGAAGTGCATTTTATCATCTTTATTTTGGGGCTAAATTTGGTTCTTCTAATCACACTGCCTTCATTTATTGTGTTTTTGTTCTTTGTTTTTACGTTCTTATTATGTATGTTTTTCCTGGTTTCTCTTCTCTTTGTATTAGTTCATATAAATCTTCCTGTGTTATCTGAATTCTTCACATTCATAATTTTTTAAGGTTTAGTGGTATTCAAGTACAGTCATGTACCATTTATATTATTTAGCCAGGTTAACGATGCCTGTTAATTCTTACATGTAGTTTTAATACATTTGGATGTTTGGTTTCCCAGAAGAAGGTACAATGGGTAGCGAATAATGCATTTTGTCACAAAAGACTTCAAGTTCTGATTTCAGCCTTTGCCTCTTGTTTTAGAATTTGTTAAGTGAGGTAAGAAAAAGATTTATCACACATACTGATTTACTCAGAGAGTAATCTATGGAGGTTGTGTCCCTTTATCATTGTTGCTTGCCATTTTATTAGCAATACCACCAGATAAGAAATCAGAGACTTAAAGAAACAAAATTATCTTTTGACCTTGTGGACAAATCATTTAGTGTCTGTGATTGAAATGAATGAGATGGACTTAGATGGTCTCTTAAGATTCCTTCCATCTCTAAGATCTTGTGATTCACCAATTCTTCACACTTTATAAAGTTCTTAAACCTAAAAGGCATAACTTGTCATGAAGATATATCCCTCCCCTACTTCCCTATATATTTCTTGTAACAAAGTATTAAAAAAAAGTGAGGGTAAAGGAAATTCAGCAACCAACTCATTGACCAAATTTGAAAAGTACATAAGGAATAGGGCTAGAAAACACTCAGATTGGAACTGTTGAGATCAAATGATGGGGTTCACAATGACCTTATTTTTGGTTCTTATGAGGTTACAGACAAAATTAAGAGATAAAATAGGTATTAGGAATAGTAAATATGAAATAGATTTGGGAGAGAGTATAGTTAACAAGGAAAGAGATTTTTAGCAATTAACAGTGGAAAAGACAAGATTCCCAGTGGAATTCACAATTAACCAGGAGAAAGGGAATATTCCATGAAGTAGGAATTGACTGATAGATAATTAGCTGTAACAGGGAGACCATGTGGCATTGGGGAGGGAGGAGAATAAAGACACCTTGAGACAGAAAGTTATGGTGGCCTAACCCAAAAGGAATTCAGCAAAAATGGGATAGATATAAACACATTTATGAGGGGAAAGCCAAGTTAAAGTGGGGTTACTCAAGGTCTTCACAGGGGATGGGACTAAAGTTGAGCTGATCTCCATCAGTGCCTTTCCCTGCTTAGCTGGTAGTAATCTTATCAATACTTAATGCTTTTTCTGCCAACCCCACCCAGGACCTCATCTATTCTAAATGATATCTTACATTTTAAGGATGAGGGAGGGAAATGAAAAGTAACTTTTCCAAGTAGAACCAGGAGACTAGCACCCTAGTATTTTATCTTTTTACCTGGTATTCTTTTGACCTTACTATATAGGCATAATTACCATATTATATATGAGCCATAACTTTCAGTTATGTAGAAAATGTCCTTGGTTCCAAACCTCCAGTTTTGGTCAAGATATTTAAATCTGTCTTCAATTTAAACTTAAAATATATTGAGATAGTTACTTTTGCTCATTGAAACTTTCATTCTAATTTGACTTATCTAGGATCAATCAGAGCCTTAGCCTTTGGTGTAATCATATTGTCTACAGTTACTGAGTCACTTATCTTTTATATGTTTTTTATATTCTCATGCAAATTAAGGAATTATGTCCTAATACCCTATGATTGAAGGCCTTTTCTATTTATGTACAGTTGCTCTGGTTTTACTACCTAGTTGTTTTTTCCCCCTGAAAGCAATAGATTGGTTATTTTAAGGATATTGCAAGAGATTATAGCAATTTATATTACTTTATATAATTTTAAAAACAACATGAATTCATGAAAGAAAGCAGTATTTCAAGGATTCTGATTAATTTTAGAGTTTAGACTGTGGTGAATAGGGAGGGGTAAAATGTAAAGGTTGAATCTATTATGTTTTCAGCATTGGTTAAAAAAGTTTGATAGATGAGTTTGATATTTATAGGGTTGATTTTATATCATCCTCATGAGAATTAGAGGTGTCAGTTGCTCTGTTAATCTTTCTTTTTAAAAGCTTTTTATTTGTATAACATATACATGGGTAATTTTTCAACATTGACCCTTGCAAAACTTTCTGTTTCAAATTTTTCCCTCCTTCCCCCAACCCTCTCCCCTAGATGGCAGGTAGTCCAATACATGTTAACTGTGTTAAAATATATGACAAATCCAATATATGTATACATATTTATACAGTTATCTTGCTGCACAAGAAAAATCGGATCTAGAAAGAAAAACAACCTGAGAAGGAAAACAAAATGCAAGCAAACATCAACAGAAAGCATGAAAATGATATGTTGTGATCCACACTCAGATCCCACAGGCCTCTCCCAGGGTGTATATGGCTTTCTTCATCACTGGACAATTGGAACTGGTTTAAAACATCTCATTGTTGAAGAGAGCCATGTCCATCAGAATTGATCACCGTATAGTCTTGTTGCCGTGTATAATGATCTCCTGATTCTGCTCATTTCACTTAGCATCAGTTCATGTAAGTCTCTCCAGGCCTCTCTGAAATTATCCTGCTGGTTATTGCTTACAGAACAATAATATTCCATAATATTCATATACCACAATTTATTCAGCCACTCTCCAATTGATGGGCATCCATTCAGTTTCCAGTTTCTAGCCACTACAAAAAGGGCTGCCACAAACATTTTTGCACATGTGGGGACCTTTCCCTCATTTAAGATCTCTTTTATAAGCCCAGTAGAAACACTGCTGGGTCAAAGAGTATGTACAGTTTGATAACTTTTTGAGCATAGTTCCAAATTGCTCTCCAGAATGGTTGGATCCATTCACAGTTTCACCAACAATGAATGTATCAGTGTCCCAGTTTTCCCACATCCCCTCCAACATTTGTCATTATCTTTTCCTGTCATCTTAGCTAATCTGACAGCTATGTATTGGTACCTCAGAGTTGTCTTAATTTGCATTTCTCTGATCAGTAGTCATTTGGAGCACCCTTTCATATGACTAGAAATAGTTTTAATTTCATCATCTGAAAATTGTCTGTTCATATCCCTTGACCATTTATCGATTGGAGAATGGCTTCAATTCTTATAAATTTGAGTCAATTCTCTATATATTTTAGAAATGAGGCCTTTATCAGAACGCTTAAATGTAAAAATGATTTCCCAATTTATTGCTTCCCTTCTGATCTTGTCTGCATTAATTTTGTTTGTACAAAAATTTTTAACTTAACATAATCAAAATTATCTATCTGGTGTTCAATTATGTATCAATTCTTCTTTGGACACAAATTCCTTATTTCACAGATCTGAGAGGTAAACTATCTTATGTTCCTCTAATTTGTTTATAATATCACTCTTTATATCTAAATACTAAACCCATTTAGATTTTATCTTAGTATGTGGTGTTAGATGTGGGTCAAGCCCTAATTTCTTCCACTAGTTTCCAATTTTCCCAGCAGTTTTTGTCAAATAGCGAGTTCCTCTCCCAGAAGCTGGGGTCTTTGGGTTTATCAAACACTAGATTGCTATAGTTATTGTCTAGTTTGTCCTGTGATCCTATTCTGTTCCACTGATCAACTACTCTATTTCTTAGCCAGAACCAAATGGTTTTGATGACCGCTGCTTTATAATATAGTTTTAGATCTGGTACAGCAAGACCACCTTCATCAGCATTTTTTTTTTCATTAATTCCTTTGAAATTCTTGACCTTTTGTTCTTCCAAATGAACTTTGCTACTATTTTTTCTACATCTGTAAAACAATTTCTTGGGAGTTTGATTGGCATGGCACTAAATAAGTAGATTAATTTAGGTAGTATTGTCATTTTTATTATATTTGCTTGGCCTATCCATGAGCACTTGATATTTTTCCAACTGATTAAGTCTGACTTTATTTGTGTGGCAGATAAGATTCCCATATATTTTATACTATCATCCGTTATTTGGAATGGAATTTCTTTTTGTATCTCTTGCTGCTGGACTTTGTTGGTAATATATAAAAATACTTATGATTTATGTTGATTTATTTTGTATCCTTTAACTTTGCTAAAGTTATGAATTGTTTCTAGTTGTTTTTTAGTTGCTTCTCTAGAGTTCTCTAAATATACCATCACTCTGCAAAGAGTGATAATTTGGTTTCCTCATGACCTACTCTAATTCCTTTACTCTCTTTTTCTTCTCTTATTGCCAAAGCTAACATTTCTGATACAATGTTGAATAGTAATGGTGATAAGGGGCAGCCTTGTTTCACTCCTCATCTTACTGGGAATGGCTCTAGTTTGTTCCCATTACTTTTGGTGTTTGCTGATGGTTTTAAATGGATGCTACTGATCATTTTAAGGAAAAGTCCATTTATTCCTATACTCTCTAGTGTTTTTAACAGGAATGGATGTTGGATTTTATCAAATACTTTTTCTGCATCTATTGAGATAATCATGATTTTTGTTAATTTGGTTATTAATACAGTTGATTATGCTGATAATTTTCCTATTAGTGAACCAGTCCTGTGTTCTTGGTAGAAATCCTACTTGGTCATAGTGTATTATCCTGGAAATGACTTTCTATAATCTCATTGCTAATATCTTATTTCAAATTATTG
>JAJPUD010022843.1:0-18932 GCA_023553655.1 Myrmecobius fasciatus | reverse complement strand
CTCCCTACCTGGTTTAGCTATCAGCACCATATCTGTGTCATAGAAGGAATTTGGTAGTACACCTCCTTTCCCTATTTTTTCAAATAGTTTATATAGTATTGGGATTAATTGTTCTTTGAATGTTTGGTAAAATTCACATTTAACTCCATCTGGCCCTGGAGATTTTTTCTTAGGGAGTTGATTAATAGCTTGTTCTATTTCTTTTTCCAAAATGGGGCTATTTAAATAATTTATTTCCTTTTCTGTCAACCTAGGCAATCTATATTTTTGTAAATATTCCTCCATTTTGTTTACATTATCAAATTTATTGGCATAAAGTTGGGCAAAGAAACTCCTAATTATTACTCTAATTTCCTCTTCATTGGAGAAAAAGTCTCCCTTATCATTTTTGAGACTAATAATTTGATTTTCCTCTTTCCTTTGTCTAATCAAATTAACTAAAGGCTTATCTATTTTGTTGGTTTTTTCATAAAACCAACTCTTAGTTTTATTTATTAATTCGATAGTTTTCTTATTTTCAATTTTATTGATCTCCCCTTTGATTTTCAAAATTTTCAATTTGGTATTTAATTGAGGGTTTTTAATTTGGTCTTTTTCTAGCTTTTTAAATTGTAAGCCCAGCTCATTGACCTTCTCTTTCTGTGTTTTATGCAAGGAGGCATATAGAGATATAAAATTACCCCTTATAACTGCTTTAGCTGTGTCCCACAAATTTTGGTATGTTGTCTCATTATTGTCATTCTCCTGGATGAAATTATTGATTGTGTCTATGATTTGCTCTTTCACCCATTCATTCTTCAGGATTAGATTATTTTATTTCCAATTAACTTGTGGTCTATTTTTTTCTGGCCTTATATTACATGTGAGTTTTATTGCATCATGATGCATTTACTTTTTCTGCTTTTCTGCATTTGATTTTGAGGTTTTTATGCCCTAACACATGATCAATTTTTGTATGTTACATGAACCCCTGAGACAAAAGTATACTCCCTTCTATCGCCATTCAATTTCCTCCAGAGATCTGTTATACCTAACTTTTCTAGCCTTTTGTTTACCTCCCTAACTTATTTCTTATTTATTTTATGATTTGATTTATCTAATTCTGAGAGAGCAAGGTTGAGATCCCCCACTAGTATAGTATTACTGTCTATTTCTCCATGCATCTCTGTTAGTTTCTCCTCTAGGAATTTGGATGCTATACCACTAGGTGCATATATGTTTAGTATTGGTACCGCTTCATTGTCTATGGTTCCCTTTAGTAAAATATAGTTTCCTTCCTTATCTCTTTTAATTAGATCTATTTTTGTTTTTACTTGATCTGAGATAAGGATAGCTACCCCTGCCTTTCTTTGTTCACCTGAAGTATAGAAGATTCTGCTCAGGCCCTTTACCTCCACTCTGTATGTATCTCTATGTCTTAGATGTGTTTCTTGTAAACAACATATTGTAGGATTCTGGCTTTTAATCCAGTCTGCTACCCGCTTCCGTTTTATGGGAGAGTTCATCCCATTCACATTCACAGTTAAAATAATTATATCTGTATTCCCTGCCATCTTATTTACCCAGAGTTATGATTTTCTCTTCCCTTTCCCATCTCTCCCTTCCCCCTTCCCCAGTACTTTATTTTTGATGACTACCTCCCACCAGTAGTTCTCCCCCCTTTAGAGTCCCTCCCTCCCCTTTATACCTTTTTCCTAATCCTTCTATTAGTTTATCCCTTTCCTTTCCTCCTTTCCCTCCCACCTTCCCACAAGGAGGGTCAGGCCTTTCTTTGAAGCCACATGTGTCTGATATACTCTCTTAGAGTCCAATCTAATGAGAGTAATGTTTACACAATTCTCATCGCCCTCCGTTCTTTCCCTCAATTATATTAGATCTTCTATGTCTTTTTATGAGATTTTGCTTTATTTTACCTCCTTTATTTTACTTTATTTTGCCTCCTTCCCCCCCCCTTTTTCAGTATGGTATCCCTTCCACCTCTAATTTCCTTTCCATTATTATCAAAGAAAAATCGAATTATACCCCCATTCTTTAAGGATACCTATAGTAGAAATATAGTTCTCAAGAGTTCTTTCCTTTTTACCTTTTTACGCTTTTCTAGAGTTCTGTGTTTGGAGGTCAAATTTTTTGTTCAGATCTGGTCTTTTCATTAGAAATAGGTGAAATTCTCCTGTATCATTGAATGACCATCTTCTTCCCTGGAAGATGATGCTCATTCTAACTGGATAACTTATTCTTGGCTGTAATCCAAGTTCTTTTGCCTTTTGAAATATCTGATTCCAGGTCCTTCGATCCTTCAATGTGAAAGCTGACAGATCCTGTGTAATTCTAATGACAGTTCCTTGGTATTTGAACTGTTTCTTTCTAGCTGCTTGCAATATCTGTTCCTTGGTGCAATAGTCCTGAAATTTGACCACGATATTCTTTGGGGTTTTAATTTTGGGGTCTCTTTCAGGAGGTGATTGGTGAGTTCTTTCAATTCCAATTTTGCCTTCTGATTCTAAAACATCAGGGCAATTCTCTTTCACGATTTCCTGGAAGATAGCATCAAGATTCTTTTTTTCATTGTGGCTTTCAGGGAGTCCAATAACCCTTAGATTGTCTCTGTTTTCCAAGTCAGTTGTTTTTCCTAGGAGATATTTCATATTTTCTTCTATTTTTTCATTTTTTTGTTTTTGTTTGACTGATTCTTGAAGTCTTATTGAGTCATTCATTTCAATTTGTTCAATTTTAATTTTTAAGGTATTATTTCCTTCAGTTATCTTTTTTAGGTCCTTTTGTAACTGGCCAATTGAATTTTTTGGTTCATTGCATTCTTTTTCCATTTTGCCAATTTTATTTTTCAGTGATTTCTTGTCTTTTTCCAATTCACCAATTTTGTTTTTCAGTGAATTGTTGTCTTTTACCAATTCACTATTTTTATTTTCCAGTGAGTTGGTGACTTTTTCCAATTCACCAGACTTATTTTCCAGTTTTTCACATCTCTGTTGCAGGTGATATTTCCTTCTTGCACTGCTCTCAGTTTATTTCCCCAATCTTTTTCTAGCTCTCTTTTGAGATTCTTTATGCAATCTTCCAGGTAAGCCTTCTGAAAGGGAGAGCAGCTTAAGTCCACCTTTGTGGCTTTATCTGGGATTGTTTTCAGAATCTCAGGATCTGGGGACTGCTCTAGTTTCTCTCTGTAAAAGCTGTCTATGGTGAGAGCTCTCTTCTTCTTGCTCATGATGGTTAGCTGAGGTATCAGTCACCAGCAGGGAATTCTGCAGCGGCAGCAGTGGCAGCGGCGGCAGCAGCAGTGGCAGCAGCAGCAGACGGGATTTCAATTTGCCCTGGGGCTGGTTGCCCAGTTGACTTCTGGTCTGGGGTTGATCTGGCTAGATCCACACTAGGACCACACTTTCAGCTGCTCTCAATCCACCCTTTATCAAAGGTAGACCTGCCAAAGCACCTGCCCGCAAGCAGAGCAAAGTGGCCCAAGTGTCTCCCAGGGACTTCCTGGTAGCCTAAAATGTTCTGGTCCGTCCCAGCCCCGGACTTGCATCCCAGCTGCGCCCTGGTGTCTGATCACCGGGAGCTGCTCGATCCCCTGCCCGTATAAAACTGACCTGAGAAGTTCTTTCAAAGTAGATATTTGATAGAAGTGCATTGTAGTCCAAGTGTTTGGTGGAGCTCTCACTCCAGAACAAGTTCAGAGGCTCAGTTTGTCTGTGTCTGAGGGAAGGTCTCAGGAGCTTACAGAGAACACTGTCTGCAGTTCGCCATCTTGGCTCCGCCCCCTTTTCTCTGCTAATGGAGGATGAGGTTGCATTGGCACAAAACTTTATGGTAACCTGGCAAAGAGGTTTCTGTCCTTTTACCTAGGCAAATTTCTCATGAGAAAATAAGTAACTGAACTCTAACTAATAAAGAATTAGTAACAAGACTCATTAGATTCAAAAAAATTTCAGGTTCTAACATCAACCAGGATGTAAAATTGATATTAACAATAATCATAGCAATTGCAAAAGACTCACAATGCATAAAGAGAAACAATTGTGGAGTCTGAATTCAGATTGAAACATAGTATTTTCACTTTATTTTGTTAGTGATTTTCCCCTGTTTTTCTGTTTATTCTTTCACTCCATAACTAATGTGAAAATATAGTGAACATGACTGCACACATATAATTTGTATCAGTTTGTTCTCCTATTGAAGGGGGTGAGAGGGATAAAAATAATTGGAGCTCAAAATCTTATAAAGATCAATGTTGAAAACTATCTTTAAATGTAAGTGGAAAAATTAAATATTTACTTAAAAATAAAATTTATATTAACTAAAAGTCAAGAAGATTCCAAGGAAGAGTGACCTTTGCAGTAAGAGACTAGGGAAAAGCAAAAGATGAAAGATGAGTAATATAAGAATATTTATTTGCTTTAAGGATACACTGGCTTATTGCATGTATATCTCACATCTACAGTTCTTAGACAAATGAAATTTTGTACCCAGAATAAGCTTAAATTGTAATTCTCCATAAAGGACATTTGTTCTAAAGGAAATTACTTATCTTGTTTTAGAATTAAAAAAAATGAAACTAGAAACCATTAAGCTAATGCTTCCCTCTGACCATTGTATGTCTAATATTTAAAAAATTGTGATTTGTTTGAATTTTTTTGTATTGACAAGAATGGTAACTGCACCATGTGTTGACATATAAAATCATGTGTTTATCTTAGCATATACCTAACACTGACCAAATTGCAAATGCCCAAAAATTTTCACTCACATTAGGGAAAAATAATTTTATAAAGAAAGGAATTTTAAATTGACTTCTATTTCCCAGATTAATTCTGAATCTTTGAACTCTATGTTTGTATAAAGACTATATTACTTTTTTGCCTTGAAATTTGTATAATAATGACAGTTCTCTGATGTTGGCTTTTCCTAACAACAAGAAAAGAAGTATCTACAGTGCAGGTGCTTCAGGCAAAAAGTATGAAAAAATGGAAACAAGGGTCCATGTACTTATCCTTGATACTCATAGTTAACATTAGATAGTATTTTAAAATTTGCAAAACACTTTGTGAATGTTATTTCATTTGATCCTCACAATGACTCTAAGAGGTATATGTTTTCATTATCTAGACTTTATAGATAAAGAAATTGAAGGTTAAATGACTTGCCAAAATTCACACAGTAAGAGTCTGAGGCCAAAATTGAACTGAAACTTATCTGATTTCAAGTCTAGGTCTCTATCCTCTGCATCACTTACTGTCTATACACCTTGAATTTTGAAAGAAACCATTATTATTTTCACTCATACTATTTGTGGCATTCATATTATAAAATTACCTGCTTATAGATATTTCAAAATCCATCTACCTCTTTATTTGTTCATGTGCATATAATAAAAAATTTTGAATTATTACTTTATGAGTATTATATTTATTTTGATGATTTTCTTAATTCTATGACACATTATAGATTGTTGGCATTCTATAAACTCCTCTACTTGTACTATCTATTAGTTCTATACTTGCCATTGGCCCCAGATGACTCTGTAGGGGAAAGTTAAAGCAGATGACTTTGCACAGACTTTCCTCACTGAAATCCAATTCACTTGTATGTCACGGCCTCACTTTCTTGATGTCATGGTCCTCTTCAAGAATGAAGATCAAAAACCAACAAATATTGGGAAATAATAGAAAATAATTAACCAAAAGACTACCACTATGCCTTCAAGTATGATGTTTTCAATTTCTATGAAATATAAATGTTGAGTGTTAAGGATCAGTTTTTCTACTCTAGGCCACTGAAGAGAGAAATCACCCAAATTCTTGCTGGCAAAAATCTACAACAGGTGCCCTTGGTACAGATGAACAACATTGATGGTGAATTTCAGAACCTTCAACCTTGAGTTCAAGGGTACCACTTTAAAATCTTTTTTTCCTCTAGAGATTACAGCAGGAAAGCAGTATGCTTGTGCTGATAATCATTTCTCTGAGAAAAGATTAAAAAAATGCAACACTTAAAACCTTAGAGACATTGAGACATGTTGATAATCTTAACCAGTGGGATTTTTATTTTGTTTGCTTGTTTTGAATGAATCTCGATCATTTTATAAAAGCTCACAATATCATTGCTTTATTTTTTTGTGATTATTTTATAATTCATATTGGCTTGGAAATACAATGTGAATAGCAAAATATAAGCAATTAAAATGTAGGAAAGGGCTAGTAACAGGGAGAAAGATAGGTTACAGTGTGCAAATCACATTGTATATGCTGAATATTTTCAATATTAAATTTTCATGCATTGTCTTATAATTACAAAGTACTCCCTATCCCATGTGTTATTAATGCCAATACAGTAATGAATGTAGTTTGCCCTTTAAATTGTATTCAGTACTATACTACTTACAGTGTGAAGTAGAATATCTTGTTGGGTTTTTTTAAACTACTTTTTAGTGTCTCTCTTCCTTTCTTACTGTAAATCCCTTTGACCTGTGAATGCTTTATGATGTTTCAATGTCACTGTGTATTCTTGAATTTCTAGTAAATGAATTTTTCTTGCTATTTTATTTAATAATGTTTAAATGATCAGATATTGATACATTATATAAAGCTCATTAAAGCTTGGAATACTCAGTTCATGAACAAGGTCCGAGGAAATTAATAAATTATCTCTTTTTCTTTGAATAATCACCTCTAGCCAGTGTAGGAGCTGAAAAAAAATATTAACTTTAAAATATATAATATAATTACTCTCCTTTAATGCTGTATTCAGAAGCAGATACACATAATTTAAAAATTAACCATTGTTTAATAGCATAAAACTGAAAGCTAAACATAGATATCTAATTTCCAAATATATGGGCCTTAATTAGCCACTAAGGGAAAAGGGACTGTAGGATTGTGAAATCAGGACGTGATGGAAGAAACAAATACCACTTTATGTTAACAAAGAGTTAATAAAAGCTTGCAATTTTTCCCTTTAAGGTCCAGGGCATTGGTTTCCTGGGTTCTCATTAGTCCTTTCCTCTTGCTATTTTGGGGAGCTAGCTATGTCAAATGTGTTTGGAACTAAGCAAAGAATCCTCTGTAGTCACTGACTTTCTGACTTCTAGAAACTCTAGTGGAGAGTGGAGAGACTCTCCTCTAATCACTGCATTTCATTCATTTACCTACTCTTCTATTTTAATCATTTGATCAGAATTCAATAAAATTATCTTAGCTTATCCAGAGACAGAACTTATTATAAAAGTATAATCAGGAAATAAATGGTGTTAAGTAAAACAAAGAATGTCAAAGTACTAGGACAATGTTGGAAAGTCATTTTTTGCCTCAATTATTACCTAGTCTTAATCACTTTATGGGCATTGCCTTGGTCAAACTTAGACTTGTTAATGACGTTAGCTTAAATATCCTATTGTATCCAAGGCCATCTTCAATTGCCCTGATTTACATCTTGCCACATGTCCCAGGTGGTTCTGGAAGAGAGAGGGAGGCTGGTGACTTTTGCATAGCCTAATAGCACTTAAATCCAATTTACTTACATGTCATGGCATCACCTCCCTGATGTCATGGTCCTCTTTGAGAATGAAGAACAAACAACATGATAGGGGAAGAGGATGGGAGTGAAGAGTAGATAAATTCACCAAGTCCCAGCAGTGCTATAGGGTAAGAACATTCAGGCATGTAGCAAGTTTAAATACATCCTTCTTAAGTGGATCAGCAGGCTAGATGAAGCTCATCTTTCACTTTTAATGTGGTATCCTGTAATCTCTGCAATCCTTTCCACTGAGATCTCCCCCTCTTATGATCTTTCAGTTTCTTCTTTAAGCTACAAAACTACAACTTTCACTAGCTCTTACTGTCAATACAGGGTTAGATAAGGAAATGAGGAAGTGAGACACTATGATGTGGACTTCAATGCTTACCTCATTATCACACACCAGTGATTCATCCTGCATTGCTATGCTCTTTGATTGACTCCTGCTCTCTATTACTTCTCATCAAAAGTGTGAAAAACTATATCCAGCTCACTCTGCATGATCTTCCAAAATCTTTCCAGTCATATTCTTTCATTTTTCTATCACACTCTCCACAAGTCTCCTTTTGGCTAAGAACTCCATCATTCTTCTCCAAACTTCTAAAAACTAGAAGCAGATGAAATCTTCCATTCTCTATTAATCTCCAGGCAATCAATTCTCATTAGTCTAGGGGTAAAGGTATAAAATTTACATGTTTCCTATCTACTTTATGATTTTGTCCAGATATATCACTGGTCCTGAAATATAAATAATAAATTAACCTGATTTTGTGAATTGAAGATTGAGGGTTTTCTCTGAAAGACACAGAAGCCTGTTTGTAAAAAGTATTTATTTGCTATGGTGAATTAGCTAAAATTTATATCTTCTCTTTTGAAAATTGATATAAATTGGGTTTCTGAGACATATATGTCATTGATACTTAGCAGTCATCTTTAATATTACCTGATGTAGGCAGAGAACTGTGCTAGATGCTGGGAATGCAAAGATTAGTAAAATACAGATCATGAATTCCTGAAGTTTATAATCCAATCAGATAATAAAGTATATCCATAAGTCAAAATAAATTAAAATATGTCAAGGGCATAAAAGAATTAGATGATATATATTAAGTGATGATATAGCAATTATATTTTATTTTTCAAAGCACTCTATGATTTACAAATAATTTTCCAAAATATGATGAAATATCCTCATTTTGCTTTTAAGGAGATGGTGAGGTTTTTTGTTTTTGTTTTTATTAGCCAAAGATACAGCACCAAAGTAAGAGGGAGTCACTGCTGACAAATATGCATACTATATAACAAATTAAAGGGTAGATAGATAGGGAACAATGACCTCACCTCTTTAGCTGATCATTTGTTCTGACTCAAATTTATTGGCTTGCTAAGTCAGAGAGGAGCTTAAAAATCTCTGATCTTTAGTTAGTTATTTTCAACAGAAAGCTCTAGCAGACATGGGGGTTTAAAAGAAAAGGCAATCTTGGCTTGGCAGCTGTTTTAAGTTTTGGTCCTTTCCTTTTTGTTAACTAACTTCAGAGACTATGCCTAAAGTTTTCAGCTGACTGGTGTTTATATCAGCAGAGCAACATATAGCTGGATGAATAGATCCAATCGGGTCCAGTGAAAATGGAATACTAATAACAACAAAAGATATAGATGATCCAGCAATGTTAGATATGAGTGGTTGATCCATATGTGTCCTGACATTGCTGTTTCTATGTGTGTTCACCTCATAAGTTATTCCTATTCATGTAAATTCTCCCCACTGATAGTGGATATATATGTGGGAGTGTGTCCTATGTTTATATGGAGAATTTTTTAATTGAAATTTTTTCTTAGGCTATTTCATTAAAAACCTTTGCCTTGAACTAATTATCTTCTGACTAACTAAAAGTTCTTTGGAATTCACTGAGTATTACTGGAGTTTTCATGAAGGAGGGACCATTGATCAGGTTTGTAAAATTCAGAATCAGATCTTTTGAGGTCATTTAGTCCAACTTTTTTCTTTACAAATGAGGAAAGTGAAGTTCAGAAATGTAAGGTGACACACAAAGCCTCATAATAAGTAAAGGAGTCAGATTTTAAACTTAGATCATTTGACTCCAAATTCAATCTGATTCTGAATTCTATGTTCCTCTTCCTAACCAACATTGGCTTTGAACTGAGCTTTATTGAATCAATAGATGAAATCAGTAGGAGAGATTTTTTTTTTCTGTAAAGGAATAGAGGAAAGAAAGGAACACTAGTAGAAAGATGTAGGACATGTTTAATGTGATAAATTGCTCTTTTTGGCTGCAATATAAAAGAAGATAAGGACAAGAAAGATTGATTGGTACCACATTATAAAAGGCCTTGAATGGAAAAAAGTGAATCTCTATTTTATAGGAGAGGTAGTTCATGGATAGCGCAATGGATAGAGCACCAGCCCTGAAGTCAGGAGGACCTGAGTTCAAATCTGGCCTCGGACATTTAACACTTCCTAAGCTGTGTGACCCTGGGCAAGTCACTTAACCCTAGTTCCCTCAACAAAAAATAAATAAAAGTATAAAAAAGTTATGCACCAAAGCCCAATTCCAACTAATGTAACTAACAAGATGTTCTAAACCCTAAAAACTTTTTTCAGTATAGCAAGGTATTTATACTTCTTTGACTTGTAGGGGGGAAAATCAATCAAAAGAATAAGACAAATAAGAAACAACTCATAGGCATCCTAATTGAAGCAATCAGTCACCCAATCCAAGGCATAAACTAAGTGGAAAAAAAACCCAGGAAAGGAGTATTTTAAGCCATAGACTGAAAGCAGATAGTGGAATGTTCACTAAAAATTCACTATTCACCAAAAAAAAAAAATTAGGCACACTTCTGGGTCCTATGTGCATTCAGAGTAAATTCCAGCAACACTAATACTCTTAGTAGTGAAAGGCCTTGCTAGGATCTTCTAAATTCACTCTGTGCTCTTTCAATTGGACAACACTGCTTTCCATAGACCTTTGATGAGCCCCAAAGTTGAGCAGGTTAGTTTTTTTTCCATCAACTAGCTGAAGGGTCAGGGAATGACTGGAGTACTCCATTCACAAAAATAAGACTTTGACCTGAAGATATTCATGATTTTTTGATGCAGATTTTTAAAAATTAAACCATGGTTTATATTTGAATGTGACATAGCTAATCCACCAAAGTGAATAGAAAAGATGCATAGATACACCTTCACTTTTCTCTGGCTATATGTGGCTAATGACACTCATGTGAAACATTGCAAATTATTAATGAAACTTTAGCACATTTGGCCAGTATAGGCCATAACTGTTTTTCATGATTATCTTGTATTTTAAACCTGTCTCTTCTTCAGAAGAAAGAAGACAGAAGGAGAACTATCCCTGAATTGATAATAAGCAGCAAACTCCCAACTCACCAGAGAATGTTCCTGATGAGAAGATAAAGGAACTCTCTCCTTCCCTGTACTAGGCAAATGGAAGTTCCAGGCCCCTCTCTAAGCTAGACTAGAGACAAAGCTACATGTTGTAGAGGGGGAAAAGTATTGTTTTTGGGGAGAAGGACCCCTAAAACATGCTGATATATGACCCTAGATAAATCACTTACCTTTTCTGGGCTTCAACTTCCTCATCTGTAAAATAAAAATGATAGGAATAATTACACTACTTATTTCCCAGGATTTTTATGAGGAAAGTGCTTTGTA
Source organism: Myrmecobius fasciatus (assembly GCA_023553655.1). Taxonomy (NCBI): domain Eukaryota; kingdom Metazoa; phylum Chordata; class Mammalia; order Dasyuromorphia; family Myrmecobiidae; genus Myrmecobius; species Myrmecobius fasciatus. The sequence continues at coordinate 7,708 of JAJPUD010022843.1, read as the reverse complement.
AATCTTTTTTAAAATGATTAAAATGAAAGTTGTTAATAATATAAATGAGTTTCTTAAGAACAAAAGACTCAACCAGGGTAGCTGGTTTACATTAAATTTCACTATGATTAAGAACATGATGTAAAAGTGGGTGTATGTGAAGAGTAAAGGAAAAAACTTCATAGTGGAAAGAGATCAAAAAATGATGATCTCAGTTTTAATATTGGTGAAATGGTAGGCAAGTCCCTTTTTCTTTTAAGCCTAAATTTCTTATCTGTTGAATGGAAATAATAAAATTTATTTGTTGTGGTTCTGTAATAGTGGTTGTGAAGATAGTTCTATATAAGATAGAAATCACCCACAAATTTGATCAATTATTTTTATATAAAACTGAATTCTGGGTATTCAGAAGTAAATGGTCAACACTCCAGGTAGGACAGTATCTTTATCATAGATTCTTCAGATAGAAGTAGTACCTTCCAAGTGAAAAACCAAAAAAATACCCCCACCCAATTTAAGCTCATCAAGACTTACATTCTTTCTATTCTGATTAAAGTAAACAGAAAGATGCCCCCATCCTAATCCCATATCTTTTCCTCACAGGAAAAAACTAATACTCATTTATCAGTTGATATTTTCAAGAAAAAAGGACAATTGGAATCCATTTGAGAATGTGTGCTGAAATTGAAAAGCGTTATCAAATCAACAGCAAAGAGTCTTCAAGGTCATCTAATCCAGACTCTCCTATTCCAAACATAATTTTCTCCTACCACAACCTTAATGCTGTTGATCTGGCTTCAAAATATCACACGAGACTTGGGTTGGAAAGAAATAATGATATGCATGGTTATTTTTTTCCCATTGCACCTTTATTTATTTTACTGTAGTTTGCCATTCGGCATTTTTACACAAACTTTCCATATCATATTACATGACCCTCCTCTGCTCCTTCAGTCCCATTCCTAATCAGTCTTTATGGATACTGCTGCTGATTTTCATGCTATTCAATATTTGTATTGTTCCCTGGGTTTGGGTTGGTTTGGAGGGAGAAGAGTCAGCCCTTGGTAAAATTGTGAAGTAGGTGAAGCTTGTCTTTTAAGCCTGTCATATCCCCTTTCTGGACCTTTTCTTGTTCTAGGTACTGTATGTGGGATTTTTTTTCTGTTATTGTGTTTCTTTGTTGTTGGTTTTTGTTTGTTTGTTTGTTTGTTTTACCTCACCCTGGACTTCTTAGGAGAAAAGACACTAATACCTTAGAATGAATTAGTTGAAGACTGAATCACAGAATCTTAGAGTGAGAGATTATTTAGTTCAATCCCTTCTGTGTGTCAAAACTCCAAGAGTATTTGCAGTAAAAAAAATCCAAAGGAAAAACTATCTCTGATGCCAGAATAGAAGGCATGTTTCATTTGCTATATGAATTAGTTGGGGGCAGGTCTTTGCTCCCTAAAAATTTTGCCATGTAAGTAATTGTTAATTTCACTTACATGGAAGATCAGTCTTAAGTGAGAGTGAAGTGCCACTCTAGCATTTGTATGCTAGAAGAGATTGGATGATTATTGTCCAATTGGATATTGGACATATTGGATATGATTATCCAAATTTTGTCAGAGAACAAGCTTCTGGGATGTGAAATCAGGCATTTTACAAATGTGTGTCAGGGCATTAGTGGGTACCATTTAATGCAATGGAGAAGTCATTTATGTAAATGGTCCCCTGAGTGAGTTAATATATGCCCCATGGTGCTTAGAGACCTCTTAGGGAGATTATTGGCAGGGTTCGGCTGACTACCTCTATTTTAAAATTTACCTATTTCCTTTTACCGTTTCCTCTTGCACTGTCCTGATATATCTGACTGACTTATCTCAATGTATCTGTAATTTAAGTCATGATATGATAAACTGTTATTGTGATGATGGAATTGTAAATAACTCTATTAAGAATTAGATGTTATATGGGTACTTTCTTTTTAAAAAAAGTTCAATTAAAGATAGGATCTTCAAACAGTCATGTCTCTCCCAGCAGTCTTCAGTGTTTGTTTCTGATTGACCCATCTTGCAGACCTTGTTCACGTGTAATCTTCAGTCAAAATAGCATGCATCTCAGGACTGCATGCCCATAATATTTTCAAATTTCTGACAGTTCCACAAAAAGCCTCACCACAGACTGCTTCATCTGAAATCATGCACTAATCAAGGCTGAGGTTGATACTGTTTAAAAGTGGTTTGGAACAAAAGAAGTAAAAGAGATTAAAGAGGCAATAGAGTCATAACTTCTGGAGGAAAGGACACATCATCAAGAGATCATTTCAGAAAACCAAATCAAATTTTGGACATCCAACGGAACCTCTCTAGATGTTTGATCCATGCTAATAAAAATAACACATTTATTAAAAATAAAGATTTGTAAACACCACTATGAACTGATACATGTCAGGCCAAAGGAAAAAAAAGAAAAAATATCCCCCCCCCCCAGTATCAAACCTAAGATTCGTGGTATTAATGGGATTGTTGATAAATAATTGGTCTAAAATCACTCCCACTATATGAACTCCTCAGTTATGGGACAAAGAAGCTCAAAAAGTTTGACCAGTGGTGAAGATAGTGTTGATTCTTGAGAGGACACAATCTGTGTTTACATAGTCCTATGTTAAATATGTTAATGAACTGTTCTGCTTGACCTCATAAATCCTATTAGGCTTCTGCTTTGATTATTCCTTACACCCATTAATCCATTGTGCTTTTGTCTGCTATTTGCAGATTGGTGTGTTCTGTTGATAATCTGTTTGAAGACTTCAAAGAGTCATTTGATCTTGCAGGATGTGGACAGCTATGATGTTTGGGCTTCACTTCACAACCAATTTCTTTCCCTGCAGGAGTCTTTGGTGTCTCATCAGAAATATCCCTCCCTTATCTGTCCTTCACAAAGTTGTGTAAATGTACACAAAGATGATGACAATGAGGTTTAGGATGGTCCCAATAATTCCTAGCATTGCCAGGATACTTTCTTCTTTGTTTTCCTTTTCTTGGCTGCCTCTGTCTTCTTCATTACCATTAGTGATTACCATCTTGGTGGCCAAATTTTTTATCCTCCTCCTTATGTTAATCTGGAATCATAAAGAAACATCAAAAGATATTACTCTTTTGCTAAGACTTTTACTTGGCTAAACATACTCCATAATTATGTTCAGTCTATGCAATGATATTGGACAGAAAACTCTGTAGAATAACTGGGGGTAGTGGTGGAAGCTAAGAGGGGGAGGAGAAAGTGATTAAAGTTGGGAGGGGAAACAATCAAATCTTGAAAAATTCTGAAGACATATTTCTTGAATATATATATATATACACACACACAAACACACATATATATGTAGATATATACTGCTATAACTAAAGAAAAGAACAAGGAATAGTTTACATCAGAAAATATTTTCAAATTATTGTGACTCAAATGAATTTAGTCTGTTGAAACAATTTGTTCAAAATTCTCTATATTCTACTATGATGGAGGAAGACCAGATTGCTGTTACTAAGAAATTTAAGAATATGAATCATAACATTTTTCAATGTAATTTCCTCAGAATCTAGACATTTACAAAAGTGTATAATTAATTCAGGCCACAACTTTGGGTATTTTGCACATTATTTTCATTGTGTCTGTGGAAGTGTCTAAAGGGCAAGAGCTCTTTCATAATCATTACCTAGGAGATGCAAAATATATTAAAGAGTCACAGAACTCACCTCAAAAACTGGAAGAGACCTTGGAATCAGAAGTCATAGAATTTCTGAAGTCAAAAAGGACCTTAAACATCATCTGATCTATCCCAGCATTTTAAGGATAAGAAAATGAAATTCAGAGAGGGGAACTGATTTGTCCAAGGTTTCACAGAATGTTCAGTGAAAGAACTAGTGAGTAAAACTCTAATGTATTTCCTCCTAAGGCAACATACTTTCTTCTACATTACAGGGATATAATTAGATACAGGTCTGTTCTATTTAATGTGCATCTCTAACTAAAGGAGATTTATTTGTTGGGATGAAGACATCACTCTTCATACCTGCTTATTTTCTGCAGTTATTATCTCATTTCTTCTGCTTGAATACCAGCCACATTCAGAATTCCATATCATATAGATATTTTTCTATACTTTGCTCAAAACTTCCCCTTGAATCCCTAAGTCCTTGAACTTAATCCTTTCTCTTCTTTCATAAAAATGATCAATAGAACTTTATCTAAAAGCAACTTCAATGACTTATAATCCAACCTTTCCTTATGTTTAGGTGAGAAATGATTGATTCTATAAAGAATAATTGATTCAGAAAATTGACCTTTTGACTAGTATTCCAAAGACTAAGGAAGCTTTACACTGAATATTTAGTCAATTAATAAGTATTTATTAAGCTCCTACTATGTGGTGGGCATTGTACTTAATGCTGGACAAAGGCAAAAAAGCTTCAAGAAACTAACAATATGGGCATATGCATGGTTCAGTAGATAGAGCACTAGTCCTGGAACCAGGAGGACCAAGCTCAAATCTGGCCTCAGACACTAGCTGAGTGACTCTGGGCAAGTCACTTAATTCCAATTGTCTCCAAAAAAGAAAAAAAAATAAAAAGAAGCTAACGATCTAATAAGAGATTGATTAATATAAACAAAATTAATTTAAATGATTAATATATACAAAACAAGCCACATAAAGTGTAAATAGGACATAATTAACAGAAGGAAAGTACTAGGATTAAAAGGGTAGGGAAAACTTCCAATATAAGAAGAAATTTTAGTTGGGTGTTAAAGGAATCTAGGAAGGTCAGTAGGCAAAGCAAAGGAAGGAGCACCTTACAATCATGAGGGACAGCCAGAAAAAAAAGTGTCAGAGATTATAATGTAAAACTGAAGGCTTTTAGTACCTATTCATTTTCAAAATTATGTCAAAGAGACAGAATGATGGGTAATCTTTTCTATTATTCCTGTTGAGACTAGTGATTTTCATTCCAACTACATATTAACTTGGTTATTTTTTAAATTAAATTAGTACAAAACTTTCATATGGAAACAGGAAATTTAAAATAATAGTTTTTTAAAACTCCACTTATGTCTTACTCTGCCTCATTGTAGAGGTGATCCTGAGCTTTTAAGGACTGTGTTATCAAGGCTTAAGAAGTTTCTATCACACAGAAAAGCTTCAAATGCAGTTCTTCTATAGGACCTGATGTCTGAGGAGCAGTCTAGAAAGTCTCAGTGCCAGAAGGTCAATCCTTAAGTGATGGATTACCAGAGCCTACAAGCAGGCTCTTAGTCCTCTGTAAGAATATAAGGATATAACCTGCTGGACCACTAAAAGAAGAAGCCAGATAAGCCCAAATCCCCTGAATGAGACTTGAAACACTGGCTCAAAACCCCTTTTTGCTTACTGAAAAAAGTTTCATTATCAATTGACCCTGAATAAATCAACTATACATACATAACCTTGACCAGCCTAATAGATTTGAGATCTCTACTCCCTTCTCTTAATGCCTGGTCCTTCTTGACCCATATAAGAACCCTATCAAATCCAAAGCAAGTTCTAGTCTACCAGGGATGCCAAGGGACATAAACTGTTTCCATTTACCATAAATGATTCTCATTCTATAATTATTTTCCTCTCAATAAGTTATTTTTTCTTGGCCTGTGTTCTGTTATTGGGCACTTCACCTCCCCTAAGCCAGTTTTATCATTTATAAATATTTGCTGTTGTTCAAGGCTAGAACTAATGATCTTGGAAATCTTCCCTATTTCCCAAGCCCAGGCAAGCGTGGGAGCCATGTTTCCCAATAGTAGTATCTACTCCCTTCTCCTTGACATCAAGGTTGTGACTGAGGGCCAGCTAGAACCACTTACTCCAAGGGCTCTTTCCCTGGCAATAAAAAGGGCAGTTAATGGAAATTGTTGATGATCTTTTTACTGTTCTTTGAAACCCCTTATTTCTCTTAAGTTACATTCAGAATCCCTTTCTTTTATGAGGAGGCATGATAGCATGGTAAAAAATAGTAGCACAGATGCTATTTACCATACTTCTTAATCCATCTATATACATCAACTTAGTGACAGTCTTGTGAGATCTTTATCAAATGCTTAACAAGGGACATACTACTTGAGAAATTGGATCATATATATATTTTATTTTTCCTTTTTTTATTAAAGCGTTTTATTTGCAAAACATATGCATGGGTAATTTTACAACATTGACCCTTGCAAAGCATTCTGTTCCAAATATTTCCCTCCTTCCTCCCATCCCCTCCCTTAGATGGCAGGTAGTCTAATACATGTTAATTATGTTAAAATATGTGACAAATAGGGGGGTGGAGCCAAGAGGGTGAACTGCAGACATCATTCTCTGTGAGCTCCTCAGATCTTCCCTCAGACCCAGAACAAATTAAGCCTCTGAACTGGTTCTGGAGTGAGGGCTTCATCAAACACTTGGAATACAACGCACTTCTATCAAAAATTTACCTTGGAAGAACTCCGGAGCAGGTCAGTTTCAGGCGTGCAGGGGATTAAGCTGCCGGGGTGGAAGACCAGGGCTGGGACAGAGGTTGGCAGATTCTAGGTACCCAGGAAATCCCTGGGAAATGCTTGGGCCACTTTGCTCTGCTTACGGGCAGGTGCTTTGGCATATCTGCCTTTGGTAAAGGGTGGATTGAGAGCAGCTGAAAGCGAGGTCCTAGTGCGGATCTAGCCCGACCAGCCCCACACCAGAAGTCAACTATGCAAACTGCCCCAGGGCAAATTGAAACAGCTGCAAGTCCCCTGCTTGAATCAGAACTAAAGCTCTAAAACATGAGTAAGAAGCAGAAGAGAGCTCTCACCACAGACAGCTTTTATGGAGAGAAAGAAGGACAGACGCCAGATTCTGAGGTTCCTAAAGAGAAAGCAACTTCAGAGGAAGCAACAAAGGCAGACATGATCTGGTCCCCATTTCAGAAGCCTTTCCTGGAAGACTGCATAAAGAATCTCAAAAGAGAGTTGGAAGAAAAATGGGGAAATGAATTAAGATCAGTGCAAGAAGGATATAATGCCCTGGAACAGAGATATGAAAAACTGGAAAACAAAATGGGTGATTTGGAAAAAATCACCAATTCACTGGAAAATAAAAAAAATGGTGAATTGGAAAAAGATAACAATTCACTGAAAAACTAAATTGTTGAATTGGAAAAAGACAACAATTCACTGAAAAATAAAATTGGCAAAATGGAAAAAGAATGCAATGAACCAAAAAATTCAATTGGCCAATTACAAAAGGAGCTAAAAGAGGTAACTGAAGGAAATAATACTTTAAAAATTAAAATTGAACAAATAGAAGTGAAGGACTCCATAAGACTTCAAAAATCAAACAAAAACAAAAAAGGAAAAAAATAGAAAAAAATATGAAATATCTCCTAGGAAAAAGAACTGACATGGAAAACAAATCTAGGAGACACAATCTAAGGATTATTGGACTCCCTGAAAGCCATGATGAAAAAAAGAACCTAGATGCTATATTCCAGGAAATCATGGAAGAAAATTGCCCTGATCTTTTAGAATCAGAAGACAAAATTGGCATTGAAAGAATTCACCGATCACCTCCTGAGAGACCCCAAAATTAAAACCCCAAGGAATATCATGGCCAAATTTCAGGACTATCACACCAAGGAAAAGATATTGCAAGCAGCTAGAAAGAAACAATTCAAATACCGAGGAACTCTAATTAGAA
>JAJPUD010022842.1:7869-20797 GCA_023553655.1 Myrmecobius fasciatus | reverse complement strand
ATATGTATACATATATTCGATTTGCCAATATTTTAACATAATTAACATGTAGTGGATATCCTGCTATCTAGGGGAGGGGTGGGGAGTTGGGGAAAAATTTGTAAAGGAAAGCTATGTAAGGGTTATTGTTGAAGAATTACCCACACATATGTTATGCAAATAAAAAAAAAAAAACTATACTAGTGGGAGGCAGCTAGGTGGCAGAGTGGATAGAGCACCAGCCCTGAAGTCAGGAGGACCTGAGGTCAAATCTGGCCTCAGATACTTAACACTTCCTAGCTATGTGACCCTGTGCAAGTCACTTAATTCCAATTGCCTCAGCCAAAAAAAAAATAATAACTATAATAGTGGGGAGATCCCAACCTTCCTCTCATAATCAGACAAATCTAACCACACACACAGAAAAAGCAAGAAAGTAGAAAGTTTCATAGAATCCTAGAAAATCTAAATATGATAGACCTCTGGTGAAAACTGAATAGGGACAGAAGGGAATACATCTTTTTTTTTGGCAGTACATGGTACCTACTCAAAAATTGACCATGTATTAGGGCATAAAAACCTCACAATCGAATATAGAAAGGCAGAAATAGTAAACGTTTTCTTTTTAGATCGCAATAAAATAAAAATAATAATCAATAAAAGGCCAGTGAAAGACAAAATAAAAGGCAATCAGAAATTAAATTATCTAATTCTAAAATATGATTGGGTCAAACAACAAACCACAGAATCAAACCATATATAATGTCATCCAAGAGAATGACAATAATGAGACAACATTCCAAAACCTATGGGACTCAAACAAAGCAGTTTCTAAGGGAAATTTTTATAGACTTAACTAGCTACATGAATAAAATAGAGAAAGAGATCACTGAATTGGCCATGCAACTAAAAAGGTTAAAAAAAAGAAACAAATAAAAATACCCCAATTAAATACCAAAAAAGGAAATTTTGAAACTCAAAGGAGAGATTAATAAAATTAATAAAAACTGAGAAAATGATTGAATTAATAAGTAAAATTGGCAGTTAGTTGTATAAAAAAATAGATAAACCTTTGGTTAATTTGATTAGAAAACAGAAAGAAAGCAAATCATCAACATCAAAAATAAAAAGAGTGAACTTACCACCAATGAAAAAGATATTAAAGCAATGATTAAAAGCTATTTTGCCCAACTATATGGCAGCACATCTGACTATCTAACTGAAATGAATGAATATTTACAAAAAATGTAAATTGCCTTGATTAACAGAAAAGGAAAAAATTATCTGAATAGCCCCATTGTAGAAAGAGAAATTAAATAAGCCATTCATGAACTTCCTATGGGAAAATCTGTAGGGCCAGATGGATTCACAAATGAATTTTACCAAACATGTAAAAAACAGTTAATTCTAATATATGTAAACTCTTAAAAAAAAACAGGTAAAAAAGGAGTACTGCCAAATTACATCTATGACACAAATGTAGCGCTGATACTTAAACCAGGAAGGGCCAAAGCCAGAAAGAAAATTACAGATCAACCTCTCTAACAAATACTGATCTAAAAATTTTAAATATTAGCAAATAGTTTACAGCAACTTATCAAAGAATAATACACTATGACTACATCCTATTTATACCAAGAATGCAGGACTGGTTCAATTTCAGGAAATTGATATTACCATAATTGACCATATCAATAACAATATCAACAGAAATCATATGATAACCTTAACAGATGTAGAAAAAGCTTTTGAAAATGTATAGCACTTATCCCTATTAAAATAACTAAAGAGCATGGGGATAAAGGGGGCTTCCCTTAAAATAATAAGCAGTATCTATCTAAAGCCAGCAGCAAACATTATTTATAATAGAGAGAAGTTGGATTCATTCCCAGTAAGATCAGGGATTAAACAAGGATGCCCATTATCACCACTAATATTTAGCATCATACTAAAAATGTTTGCTTCAGTAATAAGAAAAGACAAAGAAATGAAAGGAATTAGAATAGGCAATGAAGAAATAAAACTATAAGGCTTTGCAGATGATATGGTGATATACTTAAAGAATCCTAGAAAATCATCCAAAAACCTAATTGAAGCAATTAACAGCTTTAGCAAAGTTGCAGGATATAAGATAAATTAACACAAACCATCAGCATTTCTATATATTACTGACAAAGCCCATCAGCAAATAATAGAAAGAGAAATTCAATTTAAAATTACTTTAGACAAAATAAAATACTTGGGAGTCTACCTTCAAGACAAACCCAAGAACTATATGAACACAATTACAAAACACTTCTCACATAAGTAAAGTCAGATCAAAACCATTGGAAAAATATCCATTGTTCATGCATAGGCTGAGCTAACATAATAAAAATGACAATTTTGCCTCAATTGATCTGATTATTCAGTGTCATGTCAATAAAACTGTCAAAAAGTATTTTATATAATTAGAAAAAAATGATAAAATTCATCTTGAAGAACAAAAGATCAAGTATATGAAGGAAATTAAAGAAAAAAATACAAAGGATGTTAGTTTAGCAGTACCAAATCTAAAACTACATTATAAAACAACAGTCATCAAAACATTTGCTTCTTACTAAGAAAGAAAGTGGTGGATCAGTGGAATAAATTAGATACACATGACACAATAATCAAAGCATATAGTAATACATTATTTGAAACCCTCCTCCCCACCCCAATCTTCAGCTTTGGAATAAGAATTCAATTTTTGACAAATATTGCTGGGAAAACTGGAAAATATTATGACAGAAACTTGGCATAGACCTGCATCTTACACAACCATACCAAAATAAGGTCAAACCATTCTGGAGAGCAATTTGGAACTATGCTCAAAAAGTTATAAGACTGTGCTTACCCTTTGACTCAGCAGTGTTTCTAATGGGCCTATATTCCAAAGAGATCTTAAAGGAGGGAAAGGGTCCCACATGTGCAAAAATGTTTGTGGCAGCCCTTTTTGTAGTGGCTAGAAACTGGAAACTGAATGGATGCCCATCAATTGGAGAATGACTGAATAAATTATGGTATATGAATGTTATGGAATATTATTGTTCTGGAAGAAATGACCAACAAGATGATTTCAGAGAGACCTAAATGAACTGATGCTAAGTGAAATGAGCAGAACAAGGAGATCATTAAATATGACAAGACTATATGATGATCAATTCTGATGGACATGGTTCTCTTCAACAATGAGGTGATTCAAACCAGTTCTTATTGTTCAGTGATAAAGAAAGCCATATATATTCAGAGAGAGGCCTGTGAGAACTGAGTGTGGATGATAACATAGTATCTTTACACTTTCCATGGATGTTTACTTGCATTTTGTTTTTCTTCTTAGGTTTTTTCTTTTCTTTTCTTTCTAGATCCAATTTTTCTTCTGCTGCAAGATAACTGTATACATATGTATACATATATTGGAGTTATTTTATATTTTAACATATTTAACATATGTTAGACTACCTATCATCTAGGGGAGAGGGTGGGTGGAAGGAGGGAAACATTTGGAACAGAAAATTTTGCAAAGATCAAAGTAGAAAAATTACTCATATGTTCTGTGAATAAAAAAGCTTCAATAAACAAAAAAAACCCAAGGCCTATATTTTAGTACAATAATAGTAATATAGAAGTAAGGGTTAATCAATTATAATGATCCAGAATTAAAAATAACAAATTAACACAACTAGAGAACAATACTATCCTATTAAAATTAGCACTTATATAGCATTTTGAAGTTTGCAAAGCACTTTTATGAATAGGATGTTATTTGATCTGTGCAACAACCCTGGAAGATAAGTGCAGTTGTTATCCTATTTTACAGACAAGAACGAAGTTAAGTCACTTGCCTAGCATCACAGAGCTACTCAGTGTAAAGACTGAATTTGAATTCAGATCTTCTTGACTCTGAGCCTATTGCTCTACTTAACTGCCTCCCACTGATTATTATGCTTATCTATTTGATATACTTAATTTGGGCTATATTTTCTTTGATTACAGTATATACCAAGTGAATATATTTTAGTACTCCCTTATATTATTGATTTTAATTTTTATTGACTATATTTTAGGATATATGTTATTTTCTAAATAAAATTATATTCTTCTTAAGGGCACTGATACATATTTATTGAATGCATTATCTTGTCAGATGAGAAACATGGAAATAAACAGTAAAAAACAATAATAATAATAATCTAAGTATAAGAATATTGATTATCACAAACGCAGTAACGATATTAAGATACTTGATTAGCTATCCCTATCTGTCTAAGGCACAAATTTCAATCCTCTTATACCTTACAAACTACTCTCATACCTCACAAACTAAGAAAGTGGGTAATCACATATTTCACATAAAATAAATAACATTTTACCTCAAACATTTGTGTTTATACTTGCACTAAAAAAATACATCTTGACACAAAGTTTTTTAAAGTGATATACAATATTGTGGAATAAGGAAACATGGTAAAACATTATGGTAAGAAATCTTTGGGAGGACATAGAAACAACAACAAGAAAAAAATCATAGAATAGCGAATCTTATACTTGGAAGATACATCAAAGATGTTAAAATCATTAATCTAGAAAGCGAGACTGATTCTACCATGTCATCAAGTTTAATTTCTAAAATTTTATTTTTCTGTACACCAAGAAAACTGAAGTTCAGAATGGTTAATTTCTTTTCACATTTAATAAGTGAAAATACTGTTACTTAAACTTCTTTTCTTTGATTTCAAATCCAGTTGCTCTTTCCAGTGCTGAATTTCAAGTAATCTAATCCATACTTGAATGAGGAATTCCCTCTTTAATAATCTACAAATAGTTTATTAAACTTCTTAATTGCTTAGTTAAAGAATTTCTAAGATAAGGGAATTCAGTACCTCTTAATGTAGACTTTTCTACTTTTTTTTAGAAGTGTTTATTCTTTTAAAGTTAAAATCTGCCCCTTTATAAACACCTATCTGTTATTATGAGTACTGTTCTCATACCCTGCACCAGGACCAGGTACAAATAAAGCAAAACAAATCTAATCTCTTTATTAGCCTTTCATATTATTATTATTATTATTATTATTGCTGAGACAATTGGGGTTAAGTGACTTGCCCAGGGTCACACAGCTAGGAAGTATTAAGTGTCTGAGAACAGATTTGAACTCAGGTCCTCCTGACTTCAGGGCTGGTACTCTATCCACTGCACCACCTAGCTGCCCCCCCCATTATTCTTTTAAATATTTTAAGGATGTATATGTATGTGTTTGTGTGTGTGTGTGTATGTGTGGTGCTGAAGGGAAGATATCCTTATGTCAAACCATCAAGGAAAAAATTTCTGATGTGTTTGATCCTAGAATGATATCAAGTTAGGTAAACTTACTGTACAAAGGTAAAGGGAAAAAAAGAAAATAGAAAAAGAGAAGAAGAAAGGAGAAGAGAAAACAGAAAATATAATCATCACATATGTATAATAAAAAAAATAAAAAAGCGATGTTTAGCATCACTTGATCAACTCTTTCTTCCATAGAATTAAGTGAAAACCTACTGCCTTAGGAAAGTCAATTTGCCTCACATGAGTTCACACCAGAAACCTCAATATGAGTAAATCCATGTAGATTTAGTGCTTTCACTTTATGGTGCACAATTCTCCTTGGTTAATATTCTATTTTTCAAAATGGTTAAGGTCAGGAAATGGTGGTAGGAAAATACTTTTTAAAAATTTGATTTTAGTCAAGAAGTTCTGGTTAGCTCCAAATAACAGTAGCAAAAGCTACTGTGGCAACAAAAACATTGATACTCTTACTCTCTGGATACTGCCTCATAACTGCTTCAGGCACTAGTTGTGTGACTTTATCTTGAACAAATCATTTAACTTCCAGTTTAGATTCCTAATGTATAAAATGAACTGTTAGAAGGAAATGGCAAACCATTCTTCTATCTTTGTGAAAACGCTAAATAGGATCATAACTTAAATTACTTGATAACAAAAAATATAGTATTTTCTTCACAGGGTTATTGTGAGAAAAAGACTAAATGGAAAAGATATCTGAGACCATGCGACAACTAGATTTGCTCTAATTTCTGACCAAGAATCTTGTTTAAAATATTTAAATGGCAAATACTACTCAGATAACTCATCTTTATGCATATAATTCTAATATCTACCTCAAAGTATTAATCTCTCTCCTGAATACCATTAAATCCTCCAATTTCTGTTGATGTCATCTCTATCCTCTCACTTATCAAGATTTTTCACCTAAGAGTCATTCTTTACTCTTCTTGTCCCCTCATCCTCCAGACCCAATTAATTCTCAACTTATTCCCACCATCCTATCACGACAATATCTTATACATTTGTGCTATTCTTTCCACTGACACAGGCTCTAAACTATTTAAAGCCCTCACTGTTGCTTTCCTTACTGTAATAACTTATTTTTTCTAAGTCCTCACTATCTCTCTCTGCCTTATTCTATCTTCCAAATAATTAAAAAAATTAAAATAGAAAATTGATATTGCCTACTCCTTACTACTTAAGAGAAAGACAGAGACAGAGACAGAAATAGAGGGAGAGACAAAGAGAGAGACAGAGACAGAGACAGAGAGACAGAGAGACGGGGGGAAGGAAAGAAATATGAAGGTCTATTTATGTTTTATATAAAATACAAAATCTTCAACCTACCATTTAAAGTGATCCAAACACTGACTAATCTGCATTGACTCCCTATAATCTCTAAAGTTAATTGCATTTATTTAATATCCAAAGCTCTTCACATCCACCTCTCTTCAACACATACATTTCAATTGTTTGTTTCTTTGTTTTTGCATTTTACCCACAGACTGCACTTACATCTCAATCCAATGACTTAAGCCACTTTGTTGTTCTATGAATAAGATGATCCATCAATTTTCTCTAAGGCATTATCTCTTGCTGTCCTCCATGTCTGAAATGCCCTTCCTCCTTATTCCTGCTTACTAGCTATTTCTCTAGTCTCCTTCCAGTCCCAAATAAAATCTGATCTTCTACAGGAAGCCTTTACTTATCTTTGTTAATTATAGGGTTTTCCCTCTGTTAATTTACCCTATTTAACCTTCATATACATTCTTTGTCAAACTTTTTTTAGCTGTTACCTCTCTCTTTAGATTATGAGGAACAGTACTGTCTTTGTCTCTCTCTGAATGCTCTATACATATGACAAAGCCTGGCAAACAGAAGGTACTTAATAAATGCTTATCAACTAGCAATGACTAAATTGTCCACTAAACAACTCCCATCTATAATTATAAACCACATTTAGTTACATATAATATTGAAATGGAACTCATCTATATTGCAGAAGAAAACTAGACCCTGGCTAGTTAAGCATTCACTTGATCTGGAGCCATAATGGGTATCTATGAAGCAGTACAAAACTAAGTGATTTTTTTTTATTAGTGTGTAGCATTTTGAGAGAAATTTTTTTATGTGAAAAATATAGAAAAAGTTTTTTTTTCTTTCTTTTTTACCCTGTGTTAGGAAATAGTAGTGAGTCTGGAAAAGCTTAAGTTGAAACAGTCCTTGAATTCAAAATAATGTAGTTTAGTGATGATAGAAGTGTTTTTGAGTGATATCAAGTCCATTTGTCCATACATATAAATATTTGTGTAGATACAATCCAACATTCAATTTATACAAAAAGTAACTAAATAGGGAAAATATAATATAGACATTTCACATACACACATATGTATTTGACTATGCATTCCTGTAAACTCTTGCATATATAATTATTGCTTTTACAACTTGACTTTCCACATTATAGTTATGATACATAGAATGTTGGCAAGAGAAATTAAATGTTATGTTTTTTGTTACAAGAGCCTATTACCAAATTCTTAAATTAAGAAAATAATTTTTATCTGATAAATAGAAAGAGCTACAGAAAAATATATTTCGATTTTCCTGACCACAAGGGTGTGGGATAACTATATAGTCAAAGATAAGCTTATCTTTGGATAAAGAATGCTGAAATTGCCAGGTATATTTCACATTGGAATAAGGTAAATGTTAAGAAAATAAATGTTTTAACTGTATTAGCAACAGACAAAGAAGACCCAAAATTCTAGAGTACTGCTGATCAAACATGATATTTAACTCTAGATAGATGGGTCACAGGCTTAGAATACAGATTGAATCATGTTATATCTCTGTATGTATTTTTGGATGTATGGGTGTATTTGTGTATGTATATTGAAGGGTTGTTGCCCTTTATTCTCTCTTTTTTTATATAAAGCTTTTTATTTATAAAACATATGAGTGACCTTTCAACAATGACCTTTGCAAAAACTTTTTTTTTCCCAAGCTTTTCCCCTCCCTCCCCCCACCCCCACCCCTAGATGACAGGTAATCTAATATATGCTTAATAGGATAAATTATATGACAAATACAATACATGTATACATATCTATACAGTTATCTTACTGCAAAAGAAACATCAGATCTAGAAAGAGAAGAAGAAAAAAACAACCTAAGAAGGAAAACAAAATGCATGGAAATATTCACAGAAAGCGTTAAAATGCTGTGTTGTGGTTCACACACAGTTCCCACAGGCCTCTCTCTGGATGTATATGACCATCTTCATCGCAGAACAATTGGTTTGAATCACATCATTGTTGAAGAGAACCATGTTCATCAAAATTGATGATCGTATAGTCTCGTTGCTGTGTATAATGTTCTCATGGTTCTGCTGATTTCACTCAGCATCAGTTGATGCAAGTCTCTCCAGTCCTCTCTGAAATCCTCCTGTTGGTCATTTCTTAGAGAACAATAATATTCCATAACATTCATATACCATAATTTATTCAGGCATTCTCCAATTGATGGGCATCTTTTCAATTTCCAGTTTCTTGCCACTACAAAAAGGGCTGCCACAAACATTTTTGCACATGTGGGTCCCTTTCCCTCCTTTAAAATCTCTTTGGGATATAGGCCCAGTAGAAACACTGCTGGGTCAAAGGGTATGCACAGTTTGATAACTTTTTGAGCATAGCTCCAAATTGCTCTCCAGAATGGTTGGATCCGTTCACAGTTCCACCAACAATGTTTCAGTGTCCCAGTTTTCCCACATCCCCTCCAACAGTTATCATTATCATTTCCTGTCATTTTAGCCAATCTGACAGGTGTGTAGTGGTATCTCAGAGTTGTCTTAATTTGCATTTCTCTTATCAATAGTGACTTGGAGCACCTTTTCATGTGACCGGAAATAGTTTCAAGTTCTTCGTCTGAAAATTGTCTGTTCATATCTTTTGACCATTTATCCATTGGAGAATGCCCTTTACTCTCAGAAGAGGACCAAAATGATATCATCATTTTAGAGTTAAATTACACAGTGTCCCACTTTGGCTGATCAGAACCATTCAAACTCGGAATGCTCTACCACAACAGAGGCACAACTAGTGCATGTAAACTATCCCAAAATGATCATAAAAAAGGAAAAGGATCTATATTTGCAAAAAAATGTTTGTAATAGCCCTTTTTCTAGGCAAGGAACTGGAAACCTAGAGGATATCCATCAATTGGGAATGGCTGAATAAATTATGGTATACAAATGTCATAAAATATTATTCTATAAAGAATGATCAGTAGGGTGATTTCAGAAAAGTCTGGAGAGACTTACATAAACTGACGCTAAGTGAAATGAGTAGAACCAAGAGAACACTGTATACAGCAACAAGATTATATGATGATGAATTCTGATGGATGTGGTTCTTTTCAACAATGAACAATGAAGATTTGTCATGGAGAGACCCATCTGCATCCAAAAAAAACCTGTTAATATTGAAGGATGATCACAGCATAGTTTTTTCACCTTTTGTTGTTGTTTGTTTGCTTTTTTCCTCATTATTTTCCTTCTTCGTGTGATTTTTATTATGTAACATGATAAATGTTGAAATGTATATAGAAGAATTGAACATGTTTAATATTTATTGGACAACTTGCTGCCTAGGGAAAGGTATGGGGAAAGGGAGGGAAAAATGGAATATAAGATATTGCAAGGGTGAATGTTGAAAACTATTTTTGCATGTATTTTTAAAATAAAAAATTAATATAAAAAATACTGTTCTAGTGTCTCCCATGTCACAAAATCATTTCCAAAGTTCTTAAGAGAAACTTTGAAATGGATAAAGCTAAGATGGCAGAAAGAAACCAAGAAGTTGCTTAAGTTGTCCCTAGTTTCCCTGAGAAACAACATGAAACCAAGGCTACAGATTCTGGAATGCCAGAACCTTCAAAGACATGAAATGAAACACTTTTTTCCAGCTCAAGATAGCTTGGATCATGAGCAGAACCAGGAGCTCATTGTACATGGCAACAATAATATTATAGGATGATCAATTCTGATGGATGTAACTCTTTCCAATAATGAGATGATTGAGGCCAGTTTCAATGATTTTGTGATAAAGAGAATCATGTACACCAAGAGAGAAGATTGCGGGAACTGAGTGTGGAGCACAACATAACATTCTCACTCTTTTTGTTGTTGTTCTTTTGGATTTTGTTTTCTTGTTCATTTCCTTTCCTTTTTTATCTGATTTTTCTTGTGCAGCAAGATAATTGTATAAATATGTTTATATATACATATGAACATATATATATATATATATATATACATATATATATATATATTGGATTTGACATATATTTTAACATGTATAACATATATTGGACTGTTTGCCATCTAGGGGAGGAGGTGGGAGGAAGGAGGGGAAAATTTGGGACAAAAGGCTATGCAAAGAGTCAATGTTGAAAAATTATCAGTACAGATATTATGAAAAAAACTTTGCTGAACAATAGGAACTGGTTGGAATCATCTCATTGTTGAAGAGAACCATGTCCATCACAATTGATCATCATATAGTCTTGTTGCTGTGTATAATGATTTCCTAGTTCTGCACATTTCATTTAGCATCAGTTCATATAGGTCTCTCAGAAAGCATCTTGTTGGTCGTTTCTTACAGAACAATAATATTCCATAACATGCACATATCATAATTTATTCAGCCATTCTCCAACTGATGGGCATGCACTCAGTTTCCAGTTTCTTGCACTATAAAAAGGGCTGCCACAAATGTTTTGGCACATGTGAGTCCCTTTCCCTCCTTTAAGATCTCTTTGGGATACAAGCCCAGTAGAAACACTGCTGGGTCAAAGGCTATGCAGAGTTTGATAACTCTTTGAGCATAATTCCAGATTGCTCTCCAGAATCATTGGATCCATTCACAGTTCCACCAACAATGTATCAGTGTCCCAGTTTTCCCACATCCCCACCAACATTTGTGATTGTCTTTTCCTGTCATCTTAGCCAATCTGACAAGTATGTAGTGGTTTCTCAGAGTTATCTTAATTTGCATTTCTCTGATCAAGAATGATTTGGAGCACTTTTTCATATGACTAGAAAAAGTTTCAAGTTTTTCATCTGAAAATTGTCTGCTCTGGTGGAACTGTGAAAGGATCCAATCCATTCTGGAGAGCAATTTGGAACTATACTCAAAAAGTTATCAAACTGGGTGTACCCTTTGACCCAGCAGAATTTCTATTGGGCTTATATCCCAAAGAAATCATAAAGGAAGAAAAGGGCCCCACATGTGCAAGAATGTTTGTGGCAGCCCTTTTTGTAGTGGCTAGAAACTGGAAACTGAATGGATGCCCATTAATTGGAGAAAGGCTGAATAAATTATGGTATATGAATGTTGTGGAATATTATTGTTCTGTAAGAAACAACCAGCAAAATGATTTCAGAGAGGCCTGGAGAGACTTGCATGAACTGATGCTAAGTGAAATGAGCAGAGCCAGGAGATCATTATACATGGCAACAACAAGACTAAATGATGATCAATTCTGAGGCACATAGTTCTCTTCATCAATGAGATGTTTCAAACCAGTTCCAATTGTTCAGTGAAGAAAGCCACATACACCTAGAGAGGGATATGAAATCTGGACCACAACATAACATTTTCATGCTCTCTATTGATGTTTGCTTGCATTATGTTTCCCTTCTCAGATTTTTTTTCTTGTAGATCTGACTTTTCTTGCACAGCAAGATCACAAAATATGTATACACATATTCGATTTATCAAGTATTTTAGCATAATTAACATGTAATAGATTTCCTGCCATTTAGGAGAGGGATGGGGACTAGGGGGGAAAATTTGTAATGGAAAGCTTTATAAGGGTCCATGTTGAAAAATTACCCATACATATGTTTTGCAAATAAAAAGCTTTAATAAAAAGAAAAAAAATAAAATAAATTTTAAAAAGAAAAAGAAAATTGTCTGCTCATATCTTTTGACCATTTATCAATTGGTGAATGGCTTGAATTCTTATAAATCTGAATCAATTCTCTATATATTTTAGAAATGAGGCCTTTGTCGGAACCTTTGAATGTAAAAATATTTTCCCAGTTTATTGCTTCCCTTCCAATCTTGTCTGCATTTATTCTTTGTACAAAAAGTTCTTAACTTGATATAGTCAAAATTATCTATTTTGTGATTAATAATGATCTCTAGTTCTTTGATCACAATTTCCTTCCTCCACACATATGAGAGGTAAACCATCCTACATTCTTCTACTTTGTTTATAATATTTTTTATGTCTAGATCATGTATTTATTTTGACCTTACCTTGGTATACGGTGTTAGGTGTTGGTCAATCCCTAGTTTCTTCCATACTAGATTCCAATTTTCCCAGCAGCTTTTGTCAAAAAGTGAGTTCTTATCCCAAAAGCTGGGGTTTTGGGTTTTATCAAACACTAGATTACTATAGTCATTGACTATTTTGTCTTGTGAACCTAACCTATTCCACTGATCAGCTATTCTGTTTCTTAGCCAGTACCAAATGTTTTTGATGACTGTTGCTTTATAAAATAGTTTTAGATTTGGTACAACTATGCCACCTTCAT
>JAJPUD010022841.1:0-17079 GCA_023553655.1 Myrmecobius fasciatus | reverse complement strand
TATATATATATATATATATATATAGAAAGAGAGAGAGAGAGAGAGAGAGAGAGAGAGAGAGAGAGGGAAAGAGAGAGGGAAAGAGAGAGAGAAAGATAGAGATAGAGAGAGAGAGAGAGAGAGAGAGAGAGAGAGAGAGAGAGAGAATGGAATAGGTGCATGCAACAATTTCTCCTCTCTATTTGGGAATACAGAATGACATTCATACTTCCATTAATTAATGAAGTTTATGAGTCCTGCTTCCTTGCTTAGGTAAAAGGAACTTGACAGTCTCAGAAGACTATTCTGGGAAGAGGGGTTTGAGAATAGCACCAGATGGATGAAACTAAATCCTGCCATAGAGAATGTACTCAGTGTCAAGAATGTTAACAGAGCATTGTTTTGAACTAATTTTTTTTCCCAGAGAGACACTTTTATTAATAATGTCTCCTCTGTGTTGCCATTATATAGAAAATTTAAGGATGGCTTTGAGAAGCATTTTCAGTTAATTAAAATGTACCTTGCTCATGGGTGTGCTCCTCCTTTTTACCTGCTTAAATCCAGATGCCACTGACAAAGTGGTACAATACAGTAATTTCACTCAGGGTTGTGTAAAATTGGAGATAGAATTCTTATATCTCTCACAAGTACTATGAAGTCTTTAAAATATAGTCCAAGATCCATTGATACTTGTCTATTTGGAGGAACCTTCAAACTTTAAAAATCCTGTTCATTCATTAACAATTACATAGAAAGTACCTTGCTATCAAATGATTTCCTAAAATACTCTTGTGATGAATTCTACTTCTATTGATTTTCTTACTTATTGAGTACAAGAAATACATACATACATACATACATACACACACACATATATATATATATATATATACATATATACGTATATATATGTGCTATATTGTTTACAATAAAACCATGAACTTCTGTACTTTTCTCTACATATTTTATTCTCTAAAAAGAATAAAGACAAAAGCAAAATTGTCTGGACCCCAGGCTATTTGAAGCCTTAGAAAGATGTGCATCTAGTAAAGATTGTCCCAGTTTTTTGATTCTGAAACATTTAGTTCTAAGTGATTAAATCAGTGTTGTATTTATTACTTTTTAAATGAATACTCTATTTTCCCTGTGTTCCAAATCCATATCTTTTATTTTTTCCCAAAAAGCTAGTCAGGAATATTTTTTATTTCTTCCCAGTAAATTCTTTGGTTTTACAGGTTGTACATCAAAAGACACATTTTATTTATTTGAAGCATAGTTACAAAATATTTGATTTTATGAAAATATCTTATGGATATAAATATGAGTGTTTTCTTTCCCTTTGTAACTCTCTGACTTTTAAAAGCAAGGGAACTAAGAACTGCACTCAAACATGTAGTCTACCTTGTCTAGATTTAGGCTAGTTCTAATAACTATTCTCAGTTCCCAGCAATTTGACTAGCTTCAGTCATATTTGTAAATTTATCATGTCTTCAGCAAGCTATTGTTATATTGCTATTTTTTAATCAAAAAGGATAAAATTTCCAATCACTCAAATTATGGAAATGCTGTTCTCTTAATTCATTTTTTATCAATTTTAGCTTATAAGGGAAGGAATATAGGGGAGGTCATTCTCTTGAGCTAACATCTTTCTACAGCTTCCTGGTATATTGCAGGAATGACAAATGGGAAGTCTCCTGTTGCTATTTATAACCTCAGTCCATAGCCTGTTTTCATTCCTTATACTTTTAAATATTTAAACGTATTTTTTGTTCCATTCTGTGAACTTCCAAATAATTTTATTTTCCTGTTTCAGAGAGAAGCCAAGGTCCTTCTAGCTCTATCTTGGCCATAATTTTGTCTCTAATTCAAGTCCCTTTAATAATTTGCTCTCAATTTTCCCTAATTGTAAATCTACTCAGTTATGTAAATTGCTAACATATACAATATACTACCACCAAATTTTCTGTGGTTCCACTAACTGTTCCTGTAACTCTTCCAAGTTTCATATGTTTCTTTAACCACTACTACTTTATATAGGTATATATATATATATATATATATATATATATATATATATATATATATACATATTAATATGAGACCTTTGAAAACATAACTTGGTTTCACTTTTGTTTCATTTCCCCAATATTTAAAAATTATGTGGCATATTGTGCCAAATAAGTTAGATTTACTCACTTTTTTGCAAAACTATTACTTCTACTTGGTAGCTTGATCATAATCACCACCTCTATTATCCTCAAATTACAGTAATAGTAGCTGTACAATTAGTAGTATCATTGATTCATTCTAAATGTCTATAGCCTCATCCATAAGTTATGATAAAGCATTGAATGTGAAGTAAAGAATTGTTATATAGTGCAAGTCAAGGTACAGTACCTTCTAAGACTCGTCTGCATCATTGAAATGCTAGTTAATTCAACTCTGATAATAGTATTGATTTAATGGACTAGAATATCAGTCAACATTGTATCAAAGAAATACTTGGGGCAGCATATGATTGCATTGTGACTATATTTAAAATTATTAGAATACGTGGAATAAAATGTTGTGTTCTGATTACAGAAGAAGACTGAAGAAAGAATTTGCAAACCACTCCAGTGTCTTTGACAAGAAAATCCCTAATCTAGTTACAAAGGGCCAGATACTATTAAAATTATTGGACAACAGGACACAAAATTACAAAAGAATAAATCGGAGAAACCAATGTCCCACTTGTTGGATATGCTTCAGTGCAGAGGATTCTAAGACATTAGAACAATGAATATGCATAAAACATTTTGAAAATATGAATATTTTCATTTTGGAGGACTAGAAAATAAAAAAATATTGTTGTTATGAAGAATAAACATTTCTTACAGAGATTGTCGGGATCCCTGCACTGTGCTAAGTAAAAGAAACAGAAATAATAAGCAGAAGGAAGATATAGCCGCTAAGGAGATTACATTGTCCTAGCAAAGATATATTTTCTTTTAAGAAACTCAAAATAGGAGGGAGAAGAGAGATGATATTACATTAGATTAGAAATATTATAAAGTCTGAGAGCATCAAAAGGAATGCTCTTTGAAGAATATAATTAAAGTATAAATGTATACAGTACTTAAAAGGTTTACATTTTATATATATATATTTTGAAAATCTCAATAACCTATGAAGTAGATATTATTCTTGCCAGTTTGCATATGTGGATGCTCATAAGTTGGGGAATGGCTGAATAAATGGCTGAAAAAAAGTATGAGAAAGTAATGGAATATTCTATAATAAACGATGAGCAGGATGATTTCAAGAAAGGCTGGAAAAGTCCTACATGAATAATACTGAGTGAAATCATCAGAACCAGGAGAACACTGTACAAAGTAATAAGATTATGTGATGATCAACTATTATAGACCTGGCTCTTCTCAAAAATGTAGTGATTCAAGGCAGTTCCAATAGAATTGGAATAGAAAATGCCAATTGCATCCAGAGAGAATGCTATGGAGACTAAATGTGGATTGGAGCATAGATAGTATTCACCTGTTTGTTTCTTGTTGTTGTTGTTAGTGTTGTTCTTTTGTTTAGTTTTTTTCTTTTGTTTTTTTTCTTCTATCTTGGTCTGATTTTTCTTGCAAAACATGACAGGAATGGAAATATATTTAAAAGGATGTAGCATATTAAATCTATATTAGATTACTTGCTATCTTTCAGAGAAGGAGGGAAGGGAAGGAGGTAGAAAAATTTAGAACACACAGTCTTACAAAAATGTACATTTAAAACTATTTTACATTTTTTGGAAAAATAAAATCATATTGAATGTTTTTTTTTTAATTTTAAAAAAGAAAGCTACTTTTCTCTTTGTGAATTTAACTAGAAAAAAACATTTCCCATTGTGATGATTGTGTAAGGACTGTATAATTATATATTGCTGATATTTTTAGGTATTCTCCAATTAGATATTTAATCCCATAATATATTAAATATTTTAAATTCATTTCATGTATTTTCAGAAATGTTGTCATAAATATTTAACTCTTTCTCTGTGTCTCTGTCTCTCTTCTCTGTGTTTGTGTCTGTCTCTGGCTGGGTCTATCTCTCTGAATCTGTCTGTGAGTCTCTGTGTCTCTAGCTGTGTCTCTGTCTCTGAGTCTCTGTCGCTGGATGTGTCTCTTTGTGTCTCTGTGTCACTGGATGTGTCACTGTGTCTGGGTCTGTGTCTGTGTCTCTCTATCTCTGTGTATCTCTCTCTGTCTCAGTCTCTGTCTCTGTCTGTGTCTCTCTGTGTCTCTGTGTCTCTGTCTCTGTCTCTCTTTCTGTCTCTCTCTCCTTCTTTTACCAATAATTTTAATGATTCAGGGAGCAGCCCCTGGAGATAATTTTCCTTGGTGAAATAGATAAAAACTTCTATGTATCCTCTTCTCTTAGATGCATGGATCACTAAGAGATTCTATAGCTTACTCTGAATCAGAGTATTCCTGAGCATGCTTGAATAAATGTGTTATTGACTCTGGAGAAAATAATCTATTCATGACTCCATATTTTATGTCTTGCTCATAAAATAAACAATTTTAATATTTTAAGTTATTCACATAATTTTATTATGAATTTTAGCAGTATTATTGATAAAATTATAAACATAGGAGCAAATATTTTGAACTGGATAAGGCCTTCAAATGTAGTCATTTTACACTTACTTTATAGTGCCAAAAATTATAGCAACTAAGGTTCTAGTATAAACTCTTTGACAAGAAAAGTTCACCTCCTTCTGGAACAATGCATTTATAGATTCCATGTTTATGTATCTAATTGTCATAAATTGCTGCTAATTTATTATTGGCAAACATGTTCTACATTTGTAATACAAAAAGACAAAGGTAATGGAATATATGGCAGGTTTATGAGAGTTATAGATATGAAATTACAGAATGTTTTGTTAGGTATTTTCTTTCTTTTATTTGTTTTTACTTATTATTTAAGAATCATTATACTATTGTGTGTGTGTGGATATGTTGGGGGTTGGTGTGGGTGTGGGTGTGGGTGTGGGTGTGTTTTGGGTATATTGTGTATATGCAGGTAGATATTTATCAGTATGTGTGTATTCATGGATAGAGACATGTACAATACACATTAATTAATGTGTATGTGCATATACATATATTTATATCCACATATTTATCCACATATAAATATCCATATATTTATATGCTTTTTAAGCATATGATAGTCTTTTACATATGCAAATGCATTAATCATATTTGACTATATGATTGTCTATGTATATTCAATATCAAAAGACACATATTCAAATACATATGAATATTATATCATAATCTAATGTCCTCCTATCATAAATTCATAATTATATTCCATTAATTAATTTGTTAATCAAAATAACTTATTTTGTATCTATTATGACTCAGGTTCTGTGCAAGGATCTGGTAATACTAATATAAGAGTAAAACAGTTCCTTTTCTCAATATTTTCACAATATAGCTAGAAGGGACTACATGCTTATATCTGGGTATTTATAAATTAGATATATGAAGAAATACTTTGGAAGGAGTAAGACATTACTATCTGTGGAGGCAATAAAATGTTTCTTACAAAAGATGGGCCTTGAAGAGAGCTTTGGAGGACATTGAGAATTCTGTAACATTCAGCTAGAAAAGGCATGAATTATATGAAAAGGACACAATGCAAAGGTACAAACATAGGACATGGAAAATTGTATATAAAGAAAAATGTCAGTTCAGCTATTTTGAATTGTACAAAAGGGAGTAATATATAAAAAGACTAGAAAGGTAGCTCGGAGCCAGATCTTTAAAATCAAACATAAAGCTCTATACGATCTACAATAGAATATACTAAGTCATGGAGCAACAAGTTTAGGTATATAATTTATGAAAATCAGTTCAACAACTACATAGAAGATGGATTTAAATGATAAAATATTGAGGAAATCCAGTAGAACAATTCAGGAGAAGGATTATAAGGCCAGAATTAAGTTGATGGCTGTTTCTTTTCTTTTGTCTTCTTTAATTAATTAATTTAAAATGAAATACAAAAGAAAGGAAAAGAAAATTGAAAAAATTTAGGAAAAGAACAAAAGGTAAAAACACAAAAACATTGTCCTGTACCCAACAGAACAGTGGAAAGCATTCAAAATATAAAACAATAAATTTCCATTTTGAGAAAGCATAATCATAGAAGACATTATATATTAATGAATGTCTCTGTAGTTTTTATTTGTATTGTGTTTTTTTCTTCATTGTAGTTATTATTTTGTCCTCTGCTGTGTGCCTTTTGCTTTATTTTTTTTTGCTCTTTTCATCCCTCCATTTCCCCCAAAATAGAATTAAGAACATATTATATATATATATATATATATATATATATATATATGTGTGTGTGTGTGTGTGTGTGTGTATATATATATATAAATGCTTACACATATACATATATCTATATATATACATACATACATTATTTGTAACCTTACAATATATTCATGCACTCACATATAAATATGTTTATATTTTATACATATTTATATACATATACATGCACACATACTTATATATGTATAACAACACATGTAGGCATGTATTTCTAACAATATTAATATGGCTGACATAGTGTAGATTTCTCTTGATTGAATCTTTAAGTTGATTTTGTCTGGGATCAATGATTATTAGACTTACTTTTTTTTTCCTGATAAATTTTACTACTTGTTATAGTGTTCATTTATATCTATGATTTCCTATCTTTGCTAACTCTTTTACTTTAATTCTATTTCTTAACTTATTATGTAATCACCACCCACCCACGGGAGTTAGTTTTGAGTTAGTTTTTTCTCTGCACTTAATTGTGTCAGTTCTTTTTTGGTTGTTGTTGTTCACAGATTTCAAATAGTCCAATCATTCCTATATTCTCTGTTCTTGATATCCTTTTTAGATCTTTTGCTTTTTTCTTATATTTCACATTCTGTTCTATTTTTTCATTCTCTTAATTTTATTTTATTATTTCTTGTTTTTTATAGCTTTACTGGCTCCTGCTTCCCTAATTCTAAATTTCATAGTTATTTTCTTCTTTAAGACTTTCTATCTCTTTTTCTAGTTGATTAACTATTTTTTTTCATAATTTTCTTGTTTTTCTTGGATGGTTCTTTTTTTTTTTTTGAGTTTCACCTCAATCTCATTTGATTTTTAATGTCTTTTTTTTAGATCCTCTATAAATTTTTGCTATGCAGGTAGCTATTCATCATTAATCTTTGGGGCAGAAGAGGGTTTTGTTTTGTTTTGTTTTTCTTCACATCTCCTCTGAAGATAAATTCTGGTGTTCCCTATCCCAATAGTAAGTTTTTATGGAAGGTTTCTTTCTTCAAGACCTGTTAATTTTTTTTTCTTCAAGAGAACTCTCTTAGTATAAGCACATCTAACCCTGGGGTGGGAAAGCATGATATCTCTAGCTTCACTTCATCTCTCCCCTCTGACCTGGAATGTCAAATCAAAAACTTCACCTTATGCAAGTGCCTTCAGCCAGAAGATTCCCTGCTGCTTTACATCAGTGGTGGTCCCTTCTCACCTAAGACCACATGTCAGCAACACAACTGGACCGGGTATTCCTATTTAGGAGTGGTTCCTTCAGTCTTCCTTAGCTCAGACCATTGACTCTCCCAGTTGTCCAGGAGGTGAAAGTTCTACTTGTTCAGACAGAGGTTCCCTTCCAACTTAGCTAGACCCAGTGTCTTTGCTTGTTGTTTCTGCAGATTTAGGCTGAAAGTATAAACACTTCACATGCTCCCAATCTTTCTTTGTATCTCCAGTTTGTATCTGTTCTGCCCCAAGTCTTGTTTTCCACAATTCTTTGTTTGCTATGCGGTGCTATTTCGTTTAATTTTTCAAGGAAATCTAGAGATCATAGAATTTTCTGACATATTTCCACTTTCCATCTTCTCAGAATCCTTCTGGCTTCATGTTTTCATAGTAGAAGTTTCATGAGAAAAATAGCATAGAAATAGGAAAGATAAGTTTTAGCAACTCATTGAATATTTAAGAGGAAAAAGACTGTGAAGTCAGGTCCTCTACTAATATTGTGTTCCTCGGTGACTAGGGTGATATTAATATTGGTTTCAATGGACTTAGACTCATTTTTAAGCAAAGTAGATTTAATCTTCCTTAATGTTAATCAATAATGTTCTTCATAAATATCATGAGTAATTGTTTACCTTTATCATATAGTAATTTTCTTTGTTTTATAGGATGTGATAGGAAAATAAAAAAAAATTTTTTCTAGCCTTCCAGGTGATGCATCTTACCAAACTTGTCTAAATTGATTCTTAGAATTCGCATAATTTATCAAGGGATATAAACTTTCAGCTTGGTAGTCCTTGCCTGAGCTCAAACTACTTTAAAATAGCCTTCTAGAAGTCATGCTTTTACTGCAAGGAGACATCAAATGATACTAATATTAACTAATATTTATATAGTCCTTTAAATCTTTCAAAGCACATTGCATTAATCAAAGTAAAAATAAAGTAGACCTAAAATCACACTACCCACTCCCTGCCTCTGGGCAAAATTTGAATCCTAAAGAACCTACTTTTAGCAAAGGAAGGGAATTTATATGTTATCTATTCCAATTTTCTTTTTGTTTATGTGGAGAAAGTTGTGGTCCAAGGAAATTAAGTATTTTGGCCAATATCCCACAAGTAGTGAATAGCAGAGTCCAGATGCAAGCCCAGATCATTTAATTCTAAATTAAATATGCTTTTCACTGTATTTCAAGGTTTAAATAACACTATTGGCACTACACATTTATAAAAGCACATGACATAGCCCAGAGATCTTATTGATTTTTAAATATGTATACACCATAGAAATATAGAAAATCCTAAGAAAATGATTTCTGCTTTATGCTATATACCTATCCTCTATGATTTTATTTCAACTAATGTCTGGGCACTTTCTTTAGTTACTGGAAGTTATAAAAACACAGCAGAAGATGAAGTATTAAAACCGGAGTAACAAAGTTCTAAATTTAATTGTGATCCAAAAACTTTAACTTTACAACCCTGGAAATGTCACTTAATCTATTTAGACTTATTTTTTCTTTCCTATAAAATGATAAAATAGCATTTATCTCCTCAAGATGCTAAAAAATGCTTTGCCACCTTTGGGTGCTTATATTCATCATCATCATTATCTGAAATCCCTTATGATAATTTTCACACATAATTTATAAATAAACTTGATAAACTTGACTCAGTTCTCTTGCTTCTCAAATAGACTAAGTACATCTTAAGACATGTACACTGACATTTGCAATTAATGACAGCTATTATAGCCTCTTGCTATCTGTTAGCGAATACTACAAACACACAAAATGTGCATGCACACACATGTGGTGTATATAATTTTTACATATGTATTCTTGTCCATATGTATAGATATATATATGTCCATAAATTCATGCATTTTTAAAATAATGGGTAGATAATTGACTATGTCTTGAGGACCATTTACTGTATCTCTTCATTTACATGGATCTCCTTCCCCTAGCATTCACTGTAAGTAGTGAATACCTTATTATCCAGTGATTCTTGGGTATATGATCTCCAGAATATTGCACAAAGAATCTTCATTAAATCTTGGAAATTTTTCTTATATTAAAGCAATTGGACATTCTGTCTATCCATTATAGTTTCTTTCTTGTTTGTTTGTTTGTTTCTTGTTGATACATGACTGGCCAAGTGTCTATTTTTGGTTATGTAAGATATAATATTTTTCTGATAAGCTCTCACCAAAAGTAAAGTACAACTGAAATGAACCTAAAATTGCCTTTTGGGATTTCATTGATTTTCCCTAGATTCTGCTCTGTCAAGATTTACAATAGTTTAGCATCCATTATCCTGGAAGTACTGTTGAATTTCCATCAGAAGAATAGGTTGGAAAACTGATTCCTCATTACATCTAACCAGGTCAAAAGTCAACATTACCCATACAAACTACATATTTTCTTTCTTTCTTTTTTTGAGAAAACAAGGAAATAAGCATTTATCTTTTTTTAATTAAAGCTTTTTATTTACAGTACATATGAGTGATTTTTCTACATTGAACTTTTGCAAAAAAAAATGGTTTCTTGTTCCAAATTTTTCTCCTCCTTTCCCCCACTCCCACCCCTAGATGAGAGGTAGTCTAATACATGTTAAATATTTTAAATTTTATGACAAATCCAATATATGTTTACATATCTATAGTTATCTTACTGAACAAGAAAAATTCAATCTAGAAAGAGAAAAAAAAACCTAAGAAGGAAAACAAAATGTAAGCAAATATTCACAGAAAGTGTTAAAATGTTGTGGTCCGCACTCATTTCCCACAGGCCTCTCTCTGGATTTATATGACTATCTTCATCGCTGAACAACAAGAACTGGTTTGAATCACCTCATTGTTGAGAACCATATCCATCAGAATTGATCATTGTAGAGTCTTGTTGCTGTGTATAATAATCTCCTGGGTCTGCTCATTTTACTTTCCATCAGTTCATGTAGATCTCTCGGGCCTCCCTGAAATCATCCTGTTGCTCGTTTCTTATATAACAATAATATTCTATAACATTCATATACCATCATTTATTCAGCCATTCTCCAATTGATGGGCATCCATTCAGTTTCTAGTTTCTAGCCACTACAAAAAGGCTGCCACAAACATTTTAGCACACATGGGTTCTTTCCCTCCTTTAAAATCTCTTTGGGATATAGGCCTAATAGAGAAACACTGCTGGGTCAAAGGGTATGGGCAGTTTGATAATTCTTTGAGCATAGTTCCAGATTGCTCTCCAGAATGGTTGGATCCGTTCACAGTTCCACCAATAATGTATCAGTGTCCCAGTTTTCCCACATCCCCTCCAACATTCATCATTATCTTTTCCTGTCATTTTAGCCAATCTGACAAATTGTGTAGTGGTATCTCAGAGTTATCTTTATTTGCATTTCTCTGATCAAGAATGATTTGGAGCAAGTTTTCATATGACTAGAATAGTTTCAATTTCTTCATCTGAAAATTGTTCATATCTTTTGACCATTTATCAATTGGAGAGTGGCTTGAATTCTTTTATATTTCAGTCAATTCTCTGTATATTTTAGAAATGAGGCCTTTATCAGAACCTTTGAATGTAAAAATGTTTTCCCAGTTTATTGCTTCCCTTCTAATCTTGTTTGTATTAGTTTTGTTTGTACAAAAACTTTTTAACTTGATACAATCAAAATTATCTATTTTGTGATTAATGATGATTACTAGTTCTTCTTTGGTCACAAATTCCTTCCTCCTCCACAGATCTGAGAGGTAAACTTTCTTCTTCTAATTTGTTTATGTCTAGATCATGAATCCATTTTGAATTTATCTTGGCATACAGTATTAGGTGTGGGTCAATGCCTAATTTCTTCCATAATAGTTTCCAGTTTTCCCAGCAGACAAACTACATATTTTCCATGTGTAAATGTTTCTTTCCCTTCTGTCCGATGCTTTGATAACAATAACCAAAACAGAATTAACACTCATTTCTAATATGGTGCTGTGTTCAAATTGGAAGCTAATCGAGACAACTTGAAGCACTTTCCTTAGGAATCCCAGGGAGTGGATATCAATGTGAATCTGTATAGCAAGGTGACCAACAAATAAAGCCCTCTTCCCCTTAGAAAGGGAGTCTCAAAGAGTTTAAAAACCATTTTTCTGACCCCCAGGCTGTCTAGGTACCAAGTCCCAGATGACTAAGCTAACCTATTAGGGACTTTCTGGCAAGTGATCATTCATTGCTGGAGTGTTCTACTCCCCTTTCATTTGACTTTCCATACTTCCTATCTTCCTGTCTAGCTTCCTGTCCCCTATAAGAATTACCTCACCCATCAGACTGCAACTTCCTCCATGCTGTTACCTGGAATTAATAAATGTCTCATACACCTTTACTGTTGTTAATGTTATTTCTACTGTTATTTGTTTATTCACTCTATTAAAACCTTTTTCATTCACCTTAAGAATGTTTGCATAAAATTACATTTTAATTTCATTTGACTCTTCTAAATTTCAACTTTTGACTATGAGATCCTGAGCTCTGGATGAGTATTCAAATTGTACCCTCCTGACTTATATACCACTTCCTGGCCATTAGCAAGTCACCATAGTATGACTGTAACTTCTACTGTACCCCTTTTATTAGTTTCCACATCTATTTCTGGGGTTTAGGGGTCTGCACCTTCATTTTCAGAGCTTCACCCAGTACTTTGCACATAATAAGTATAGGAAAATGTACTTTTGCTTTTTTCTTGCCTTATTCCTTTCTTCCTTCTTTCTTTCCCTTCAGGTTATTTTGCAATTTGGTAATACAATTCTCCAAAGGTAAAAGAAATGGAAACTTTCCTTCTAATCAATTATGGGCTAAAAGGATTGTCACTTCAACATATGTTGATGAACTAATTTAATTAAATAGCTGTCTAACTGCATATAATAGTGTAAATAATAATAATGTTCACCCATTAATTTTTCCATTGTGGATTATTAGGTTGAATACTTGTCATTCATCATAGATCTCATTAAGGGTGATCTGGTATGTCCTTGAAGTTGATTTAATTAAGATAATTTCAGCAACCAACAAGAGCATATAGAGAATTTTCATCATCTACAGGCAAGTGTTCTTCAGTTTGATTTCTATATGTGAATGTTATTTCCATGTAGAATACTCTCTATTACAGTGAATTAAAATAGCAATAAAAATATATTTTTCTCTGTGTCCTTGTTTGACATGATTCTTCATTTAAGTATTTAACAAAGTTATCACTCAAGATTTGATTGTAACTTCTGTATGAGAGCTTCCTTATTAGTCGGAATCCTTTAAATCTATATTTTGTTCTATTCAATAAAATGTTTGTACATAAATATGATATGCAATCCACATATCCACGTATCCACAACTCTTTAAGAATTATTTTGAAGATATTAATTTGAAAATATTCACAAAGAAATTCACATAAACACCCACACAAAAGTTGGGTCTCAGTCATGTAAAAATTCACAATGACATTTTCTTTAGCAAAAGATAGATATATTTAGGGAAATACAGACAAAATGAAGGGATACAAAAGATACCAGGAATATGAAATAGAGTGAGAGAGTATATAAAACACAACTTCCTCAGTGGAACTCCCAATTAACCAGGAGAAAGAAAACAGCAAATGAGGTTGAAGCAGGCCTTTAGCTGGCAAGCTAAATCCTGAAAGGGAATTAGCACTTTAAACCAGTCATTTATCTCTAAGGAGAAGTGGGATTGAGAAGTATAGTAAAATTAGGGGAGATACCAGGTGGTATGGGAGATAGGTAAGGTGAAAGACAACATGAGGCAGTATAACAGGGCAGGATGACCTAATGAAAGGTAGCAGCCATGGGATGGACCATAAGTAGATTTTATAGGGAAAATTTAACTTCAGGGACATAGATGGGATTTCTCACAGAACAATGCAAAGTAAGACTGCTCGCGAACCCTACACAGTTTGGGTCTCAAGCATTTGACATTACTTTGATTTCTGACTGGACAATCTCCCCAGAAGAACGACAGAGGTCAACTGATCTCTATAAGTGCCTTCTTCTTGCCTGCTTCAGAGATTAATATTTATTAATTTCTGTGCTAATCACACCCAACACTGAATAACCCATCATACACACCCACATACAAACACATACTTATATAGACTTATATGTGTGTGCATATATGTAAAATGACACAATGATAGATACACATTTACACATAGCTATATAGATGCAAACATATTTTATAGTTAATTTACTACTGATGGTATGAATTCTTAGTGATATTAGGTAGGAATATAAATAAATGTGTGTATGTAATATATGTATATAGGTACATATATATATATATATTTATATTCATGTTTGCACATATTGTATAAATATGTACACATGCATGAGTATATATGTATGAGTGCATGTGTTTATGTGCATATATGCATGTATACTTTCTCATATGCCTATCTGGTTGCTTCTCAGAATTCAGTACTTCATTTCTCTCTATACTGTCATTTCCATCATTACTTATTGATATTTAAAGTAATAGGAACTTCATTTATTTAATATACATTCTACTCTATTTTAGCTCAATACCCACCGAAAAGTGATTTTTGACTGATTAGTACTTAATACTATATTTTTCTCTGATTAAGGAGATTAAAACTAGCTCCATAAACTGCTTGGACATACTCTTTGGTGTTTGGTATATTGATGAAGAAAAGGATCCCTAAGCATGATAGCTGCACTGATTCTCTTTCAAATAAAAAACTTACACTCAACAGTTTTCTATAAGGAAATTAAAAGATTGGTAAACAAAGAACTGTCTAATCAAAATGTCAATTATGATTGATTCACTGAAATTGGCAATTCATTCCTTCCCTTCTATTGTTTCACATCTTTAAAGATCATGGTTTATATATAGAACTATTTAAAATAATTTCATATATGAATGTAAAAATTACAAGCACTTCTTTTATATGAATATATTTTCATTTTTTATTTTTAATTTACATGTATAGATAATTTTCTTTATTTTTATTAAAGCTATTTATTTGTATAACAAATGTATGGGTAGTTCCCCAGCATTGATCTTTACAAAGCTTTCCATTACAAATTTTACCCCCAGTCCTCTCCCCTCCCCTAGATGGCAGGAAGTCCACTACATGTAAATAATGTTGAAATACTTGAGAAGTTATGCAAGAAAATCCTATCTACAAGAAAAAAAAAGAAAAATAAGAGAAAGGCAACACAATGCAAGCAAATACCAATAGAGATCATGAAAATGTTACGTTGTGGTCCATATTTCATATCCCTCTCTCTGGGTGTATATGGTTTTCTTCAGTGAAAAATTGGAACTGGTTTGAGACAATTCTTTGTTTCAGAGAGCCATGTCCATCAGAATTGATCATCATGTAATACTGTTGTTGCTGTGTATGATGATCTCCTGGTTCTGCTCATTTCACTCAGCATCAGTTCATGCAAGTCCCTCCAGACCTCTCTGAAATCGTCCTGCTGGTCGTTTCTTACAGAGCAATAATATTCCATAACATTCATATACCATAATTTATTCAGCTACTCTCCAATTGATGGGCATCCCTTCAGTTTCCAGTTTCTAGCCACTACAAAAAGGGCTGCCACAAACATTCTTGCACATGTGGGTCCCTTTCCCTCCTCTAAGATCTCTTTGGGATATAGGCCCAGTAGAAACACTGCTGGGTCAAAGGGTAGGCACAGTTTGACAACTTTTTGAGCATAGCTCCAAATTGCTCTCCAGAATGGTTGGATCCGTTCACAGTTCCACCAACAATGTATCAGTGTTCCAGTTTTCCCACATCCCCTCCAACATTCATCGTTATCTTTTCCTGTCATTTTAGCCAATCTAAAATACCTCAGAGTTGTCTTAATTTGCATTTCTCTGATGAATAGTGATTTGGAGCAACTTTTCATATGACTAGAGATGGTTTTAATTTCATCATTGGAAAATGGTCTGTTCATATCCCTTGACCACTTATCTATTGAAGAGTGGCTTGAATTCTTATATCTATGAGACAATTCTCTATATATCTTAGAAATGAAGCCTTTATCAGAACGATTAAATGTAAAGATGATTTCCCAATTTGATGCTTCCCTCCTAAACTTGTCTGCATTTGTTTTGTTTGTACAGAAATTTTTAATTTAATATAATCAAAATTATCCATCTGGTGTTCAATTAGGAGTTCCAGGTCTTCTTTGGACATAAATTTATTCCATTTCCACAAGTCTGAGTGATAAACTATATTACGTTCCTCTAACTTGCTTACAAAGTCCCTCTTTATATCTAGATCATGAACCCATTTAGATCTTATCTTGGTATGTGGTGTTCGGTATGGGTCAAGCCCTAATTTCTTCCACACTAGTTTCCAGTTTTCCCAGCAGTTTTTGCCAAATAGAGAGTATTTATCCCAAAAGCTGTGGTCTTTGAGTTTATCGAACACTAGATTGTTAAGGTCAATGCCTAGGTTGTCCTGATATCCTATCCTGTGCCACTGATCGACTGCTCTATTTCTTAGCCAGTACCAAACGGTTTTGATGACTGCTGCTTTATAATATAGTTTTAGATCTGGGACAGAAAGGCCACCTTCATCTGCCTTTTTTTTTCATTAATCCCGTTGAAATCCTTGACCTTTTGTTCTTCCAAATGAACTTTGCTACTATTTTTTCTAGATCTGTAAAATAATTTCTTGGGAGATTGATTGGTATGGCACTAAATAAGTAGATTACTTTGGGTAGTATTGTCATTTTTATTAAGTTCACTCTGCCTACCCATGAGCACTTAATATTTTTTCCAATTGATTAGGTCTGATTTTCTTTGTGTGGAAAGTGTTTTGTAATTTAGTTCATATAGTTTCTGACTTTTCCTTGGCAGATAATTCCCAAATGTTTTATCCTATCATCTGTTATTTGAAATGCAATTTCTTTTTGTATCTCTTGCTGCTGAACTTTGTTGGTAATATATAAAAATGCTGATGAATTATGTGGATTAATTTTGAATCCTGCCACTTTGCTAAAATTGTGAATTGATTCTAATAGTTTTTTAGTTGAATCTCTAGGGTTCTCTAAGTATACCATCATGTCATCTGGAAAGAGTGATAATTTGGTTTCTTCATTACCTACTCTGATTCCTTTTATCTCTTTTTCTTCTCTTATTGCTAAAGTTAACATTTCTAATACAATATTAAATAGTAATGGTGACAGTGGGCAGCCTTGTTTCACTCCTGATCTTATTGGGAATGGTTTTAGTTTGTCTCCATTACATATGATGCTTGCTGATGGTTTTCAATAGATGCTACTGATCATTTTAAGGAAAAGTCCATTTATTCCTATACTCTCTAGTGTTTTTAATAGGAAAGGGTGTTGGATTTTATCAAAGGATTTTTCTGCATCTATTGATATAATCATATGGTTTTTGTTAATTTGGTTATGAATATAATTAATTATGCTGATAGTTTTCCTAATATTGAACCAGCCCTGCATCCCTGGTATAAATCCT
>JAJPUD010022840.1:0-20799 GCA_023553655.1 Myrmecobius fasciatus | reverse complement strand
TAAGCAGATTCTGGTTTTCCCTGCACTTACCCTAAATGTTGGTACAAAATATATTTCTGAAGAGTCCCAGACCAGTTCATGTCTATTCAGTTCTGCTTAAAAGAACATTTTACTGAAGAGTTAGAAAAAGGAAAGAGCAGCTTAGGGCTGCTGAAAATAACCACTCATTGTCTATTTTCTAACACTAGATTGTTGAAGAAAAGCAGCTGAGAGAGTTGAAATGAATGAATAAAAGAAAGAAAGGAAAAAAAAAACATTTCTCAAGTGCTTACCATGTGTAAGGCACAATGCTGAATATACAAATGAAAAAGGGAGTCAGTACCAACACATTTAGGATGATCAGAGCAATCAGGCCTTTGACAGTCTCAGAACAAAAGGTGGCAGGGGACAGGCTGTGTCTGTTGCTTCCCAGGCCCAGTCTAGAAAACTGGATCTCCTGGCCACACTATGGCTAGAAGACAAATGGCAAGAAGGAGGCTAGGATGAAACATGGTCTAGTCTGGGTCCATCTAGACAGGACTTCTTAAACTTTTTCCACTCACAACTCTTTTTTTATTTGAGAAATTTTCACATGACCCCAGGTATATAGATTAAATAAAATAGGGTGTACAAATCAAATATTTACTTATGATAAATCATAATTTCTTGGCCTCCACATTCAATTTTGTTGTTGAGATCCACAGTTTAAGAAGCTGGGCTCTAGATATAATGAATTCTACTCAAGCTGAACCACACCATCCAAAGCTGAGTCAACAAGATTTGGGTTCAAGGTCAGCCACTAATGCATACTGGCCTTATGACCTAGACAAGCCATTTTAACTCACACGTCCCAGGCAATTCTGTAAGGATATAAATTACAGAATATCTGTCTTGGAAGACAGTTTCCTCACTGAAAGTTTCCTACTCCAATGAAATCACAGGCCCCTATCAAAGATAAGTGTTTGCTATTAAAAAAAAAAGGGGGGGGAGGGGGTAGGGTACAACTTGCAACTCTAGCCAGTGATATACTTTGAAACATCCAGTTCCATCTTTTCCTCCTTTATGATTATTTGTGAATGTGTATCTTTCTTTCAAATATATTTATTTTCTCTCTGCTTTTATATTGTATAATGGACTAAGCTTATCTTTTTTTTTCTTTTACATCTCATAATTCAATAGTCCTTGCCTTTTGGGAGGAATTATATAAATTTATATATGTACATGTGTACACTTAATTTACTTAATTTTTTAAGATTTTGGTACAGTGAAATGGTCATGAAAAGACTCTGGAAAACCATCCTCTGGGGGCACCTAAATAGAGTTGAAATGGGTGGACTGCTGGTAACCTCAGGAGAGGGAAGGGAGTGGGAATTGGCCATTCACCAAGCTCAGGATAGTAAGCGTGTTCATCATCTCAGCTTACTGATTAAGCTCGGGTTCCATGAGCTGACAGGGATGTTCCTAAGATAGAAGGCAAGAGCTCAAGGAGTGAGGCGCCAGCCTGGGAGGAAGGGCTTGAAATAGGTCAGGGAGGGCAGCATTATTTGGTTGTGTCCTCAAGCAAGCAGGAGTCTTGCTGAAATGCTGGATTCAGCATTCCCCTGGCACCGCCTGGAAGGCAGAGTTACATTTGTACCACCCGTGGGAGCTGAGTGACTTGAGCATAATCACCAAATTGGAGAAGAGGAATAATGTCCAGCTCTGCTTACAGGCCTCCAAGGAGCAGAGGACTCCTTCATTTTGGTAGGAGGCTTTTTCCTTTTCATCTCTAACTTCCACTCCTTGTTCCTGCTTCTGCTTTTTTAGCCCAAACAGAACAGATTTGCTTCTCTTACACCTGAGAGCACATCAGGTACTTGAACACGGCAATCATGTCTCCCCTCGAGTCTTTTCTTCTTCCAACTATACCTCTATGAATCTTCTTCAAATGTCATGGACTCAAGGCCCTTCACTCCCTCAGATGTTCTCTTCTTCCAACTAAACATCTATGAAAGCTTCTCACATGACGTGGACTCAAGGCCCTTCACTCCCCATACTGCTTACCTTCCTTTTAAGGTTCCCCATTTTATCAATATCCTTCTTAAACTACAGAGCTCAGAACCAGAGTATTCCAGTGTAGCTTAACTAGAATTAGCATCGGACTGATGTCTGTTGAATTCAACTAAAATAAAGCTGGCATTTACCAAAGTGAGCGGTGACTCCTACACAGATTAAGCCTTGGTACTAATTTGAAACAATAGATGAAGAAACCTAACTTCACCTAGAGGTGAGGGGATCCCAAGTAATTTGATATTATTAGGGCCTTCTCTTGTTTATCCATCTCTCCACTAAGTGGGCCTCCTCCCATTGAGGAAGCACCATTTTGGGAAGGGGCCCACATTGGTCAAATCTGTTGCCTTTCCTTCTCCCCTGGACTTTGCCACTAGGTCCCCAGATAGGTGCCTTCTCCTTCCTTCCCTCCCCTTTTATTTTATATAAGACTATAAATTCCCTAAGCCCAACTGTCTTTTTTGCTTTTACTTGTAGCACACAGTAAGCACTTAATAAATGCTTGTTGCCTTCCTGAATGCAAATAGAATGGGACAGAGAGAAGAGAGGGATGTTTGAAACCAAGGATTGAGGAACCAGGTAAATTTGTGCCCTATCAAGGCTGGCTGTGATATGCCCAGATTAGGAACCTGTAATCTAGTTTTATCTCTGAGTGTTCCACTGAGTGGGTGGGGGATTTTTAGACATCATCTGTATTCCTTTCACTCAGTCTTGTTGAAAAACTCCAATTTTGTTTCAGTGAAACTCAAAAAAAGATGGTTTTTCCCCATATCTCAGTTAATGTAGATAAGGGCACTCTTGGGCCCGGGTGTGGTCAACAAGTGTAAGCTTCTCTCTAGCCCTTGTAAGAGGGGGTAGAAACTGGCAGGAGTCAGGGCCAGCTGGGGATACCAAAGCCCCTTCTTCCTTCCTGGGCAGTCAGTGATAGCTCCGTTTGCTCTGGCTGTGTTCCAGCTGACTGGTCACATCTGTAATTGCTCCCTGAGAATCTGGGATGAAGGAAGACCACTCGGTACAGAGGGTCATTACTACTGATCATTGCATCACGGAACCAGCAAGCAGTGGTTGGGCCTGCTGTTGTGCTCTAGGTGCAAGAGAGAGATTCAAATTTGGGGAGATGAGTCTTGATTTAGACCTCAGACTCTATTATACCACCCAGCCACCATAGAGGAACTAATGGGAAAATAAGCAAGAGCCAGAAATCCTTGCAGTATAGACTGACTGGACTCAGGGGGCTGGTTACAACTGGGGACATCCAAGTCAGAAGCATAGTTGTTCCTTCAGTACCTACCTAGAACCTACCCATATATGCCTACCAGTGTGCTAGATCCTGGGGATGCAAAGATCAGAATAATTAAAATCAGTTCCTGTTTCCAAAAGGCTTATTTATAGTCTACTGAGAAGATGAATTATATAGATTAGTTATTAAAGATCATTTGAGGAAATTATGGCAGTATTCTAAGTGAAAGGCAGTAGAGGCCTGAGCTAGTGGCTCATGTGGATGGAGAGGAGGAAATGGTGGGAGGTGCAGTTATGGTAAGAAAGTATTTGATGAAACTTGGTAACTGGTTGGATCTGGGGAAGTGTTTTTGTTTGCCCTTCCTTCTGGAAGAGGACCATGACATTGGGGAGAGGGATGCAAGTGAATTGGATGTAAGTGAGGGAGCTGTGCAAGGTCACCTGCCTCACTTTCCCCTCCAGAGCTGTCCAGGTCCGGTGGCCAGATATAGATCCCAATGAATGGAGATGGCCCTGGATACAGTGGGCGACCTTGACTTTTTTAAGCTACAGGCTTTCCCAGGTCCTCATCTGACTGAGGTAATGCCAGTAAATGAATGAATAAAAGGATTCTTGGGTGTAAATCTGAGTGATTAGAAAACTTCAAGTGTCTTCCACAGAAATAGGAAAATTAAGGAGAAATAAGAGCGTTGAGTTTAGTTTTGGATGTGGGGAAGCCTAGTGGGTAAGAGGGGAAAATGACTAGGTTTTCTACTAATGCTTTTCTCTTCCATTTCAGCTGACTCATCATTCAATAGATTTAGCCATCAATAGGACCTTCCCCACAACAGTTCTATTTAATCCCTATTCATTACTTATACATTATTTATGGATTGGGCAGAATGGCTCAAGAGTAGAGCTTGCTGCTCTATATCCAAATGACATTTTAAAATTTGAGCCTGATGGTTCGATATTAAAGCTACAGTTTAAACAAATTGGTGGAGCAGTGAGTGGTTTTAGAGTGCAGGGTCTGGAATCAAGAAGACCTGAGTGAGTGCAAATCTGGTCTCAGGTACATATTAGTTGTGTGGCCCTGAGAATGTCACTTGACCTTTATTTGCCTCAGTTTTCTCACTTGTAAAATGAGCTAGAGAAGGAAATGTTAAATTACTCCAGTATCTCTGCCAAAAAAAAAACCCCAAAAAACCCAAAACTCCAAAGGGGTCACAGAGGATCAGACGATTGAATAGCAGAATTAAATGGAAACTGAATTTTTTTAGCCCATATGTCCCTAAAGCCAACTCAGCAAGACCACAACACTGTCCTGCTCCTGTAGCTCCCTCTTGCCTCTAGGATATAAATCTGCTTCCTCCATTTCCATTTAAAGCCTTTCCAGGCTTATTGCCCAATATTCCCATTCTGGTATTCTGTGTTCCAGCCAAAGTGGCTGATTGATTATTCTCTGTGTCCAGTATATTTCAGCTTTTGTACACCTTGTTCTCCATGCTGGGAATGTATCCCCTCCTCACCCTTATGTTTAGAATCATGAGTTCCCTTTAAAACAACTCCAGTGCTTTGTCCTGTGCTTGGCTTTTCCTGCCTCTCCATTCCTCTTAATTATTATTATCTTGTCTAGTTGTTAGTCAGCTCCCTAAGAAAAAACCCCCAGGACCAGATGGATTTGCATGTGAATTCTACCAAACATTTAAAGAACGATTAATTCCAATACTATATAAACTATTTGAAAAAATAGGGAATGAAGGACTCCTACCAAATTCCTTTATGATACAGACATGGTTCTGATACCTAAACCAGGTAGGACAAAAACAGAGAAAGAAAATTATAGCCATAATGAATATTGATGCAAAAATCTTAAATAAAATATTAGCAAAGAGATTACAGAAAATCATTCCCAGAATAATACACCATGACCAAGTAGGATTTATGCCAGGAACGTAGGGCTGGTTCAACATTAGGAAAACTATTAGCATAATTGACTATATCAATAACTAAATTAATAAAAACCATATGATTATCTCAATAGATGCAAAAAAAGCATTTAATAAAATCCAGCATCCATTCCTATTAAAAAAACTTGAGTATAGGAATAAGTAG
Source organism: Myrmecobius fasciatus (assembly GCA_023553655.1). Classification (NCBI taxonomy): domain Eukaryota; kingdom Metazoa; phylum Chordata; class Mammalia; order Dasyuromorphia; family Myrmecobiidae; genus Myrmecobius; species Myrmecobius fasciatus. The sequence continues at coordinate 15,438 of JAJPUD010022840.1, read as the reverse complement.
ACTTTTCCTTAAAATAGTTAGTCGCATCTATATCTTGTACTTGTCTGTGTATGGGTGGTCTTCCCCCAAGGGATGCAGGTTCCTTGAAAGAAGGAGAGGCTGTCTTTACCTTTGTGTCTGCCAGCCCCTAGCATGAGGTCTAGCATTTAAATAGTACTTAATAAGTATTTATTGATTAATTGATTGGCTACCAGGCATTTTACATTAAGATTCTAGGTCTTGGAGAGAAGCTTAGGATGGGAAGAACCTTGAGAAGTCATCCAATATTACTGTCCCATGCTCCCACAGCCAGTATCTAAATAGCAGAGATGAAACTAGAAGCCAGGTCTCCTGGGTTCCAGTAGATTTTCCCACAGCCCTGGCTGCGCCTGGCAGAGGTGGATGGTTTTTTTAAGGAGCCGCCTGGCTGGAAACTGATATGGAACTCCACAGGGACAGTCAGCAGTCCACCCTGCAGGAGCCCTGGGAAGCCAAACCTCAGAGCTTAGCAACAGAGCCAAGCAATTTACTAATATTCTGGATTCTCCCCCAGTGGCCTGGCAGTGTCACCAAAGCTTAGCATCAGATGCCTTAGATTTTGCATTTTCTGTAGAGGTGGAAACCCTGGACCCCAGAAGGATTCCAAAACACCCTTGGATCCATTGCAGACACACCGGCCTCAGTTTACCTTCCTAGGCAAGAAAGGGCACTAGATCTGCAGCCAGGCCCTAAGGTCAAATCCTGAACAAGCTCTTTAAACCTTCTAAACATTTTCTCCTTTGTGGAAGGCATGAGGACTGGAAAGATGATCTCTCAAATTCTGAGATTGCCCTAGGAAGAAGGAAGAGAAACAGCATCTTAAGTTTGTAGAGAGCAAGGACAGAGTGCAGTTGGTGATTGCAGAGCTGAATGGCACCCTTGAGGATGGAGCTAGGTAACTCATAGACACAGTTCCTGGAGCATCCTTGCACTGCCCTGCCCTGTTCAGGGATATATATTAAATTAATACCTAAAAGTGTGAAGGCTTGTGATCTGGGTCCAGATAAGTGTGTCCAACTAACTTGTGTTTTCAGAAACCACAGTTCCCTCCGTAAAACCTCAGAAATTGTTCTTGGTTCAAGGATGGGACTGGTTCTGAATGGTGTAATGGTTAAGAGTATTGGACTTGGGATCCGAACTCAGTCATATACTTTCTCTTGACTCCAGTTTCTTCATCTGGAAAATGATAGAATTGAATCCAGATTACCTTTAAGCATATGATCTGATCTGTGCATCTTGCATCTTGCCCTCAGTTTCCAAATACATGAAATAGGTTTGGACTCAAATAGCAATCATTCTCCTTTCCAGCTCTGTCTGTCTTTGATTCTTTGAACTTCTTCTTGTATAACTCATAATAGCTCAGAGAGCCACCAGCCCTAACTGAACATATTTTTCTGTGGCAGTCACCCCCAAGAAAGCCAAGCCAGAATGAGCTTTGCTGAAGATTCTGAGCTCACACAGTTAACACCTCAGTATTTGATGTGGTGAGAAACACTTTGATCTATGGTTTCCTGTCTGTCTCTTGCCTTAGTTAGCTCTCAGCATTTTTTGCCCTTCTCTTTAAGGTCCTGATGTTCTCAGGGGTCTTGACCCCCATCCCTGCTTCTCTTGCTACTTTATTTAGTTGAAGGAGGTACATTTCTACAGTTGTGGAAGCAGCCAGGGGAAAAGGGGTGCAGGGGCTTAATTTTGGCGGTGGCTCAACCTTCACAATGGGAGAATTAAGATTAAGAATTAAGTAATGGGATGATTAGGAAGAAAGGTACTGAAGCTTCTTAGCTCAGTGCTGATATTTCTTGGACATCTAGAAGTCCAACTTCCTAAAAGAAACTTACCATTAAAAAAACAGAATCATACCTCTCCAACTAGAGAATTTTATGGACTTTTCTGCTGGTAGTTTAGCTTGAAGATGAAGCATCACAGGTGGCTCTGTTCAGGAAGTGATAAACAAGATTTTGCTCTGGTTTTGGATCCCAGTCACCTTATGGGCCCTCTCCCAGCACATAATGCACATCTGGTTCCCATGCCAGCTAGAGATAAAATAAATCCCCTCTTTCCCTCCCTCCCTTCTTAAATTTATTTGGCAGTGCTGAAATAAAATAAAATCATCTCAACCGACTAAAGCAGAATTTGGACTAATTCATCTTGCACTGTCCTGTTGTATTTCCTCTGAAGAAAGAGCTTGTCAAGCAAGTCAGTGGTGTGAACAAGACCACAGGGGGCCATGTTTAATATTCCGAAGGGCATGAACTTCCCTTCATGAATTGTCTGAAAAATGGATGCGGTTAGTGAAAGTCGTCATATCTTGGTATTTCTAGTTGACTTAACCCTGGTTCTGGGCATGTATCACCTTGCTGTATTACCTGTTTTAGCACAGGACGGTCTTATGTTGACTGGAGGGACTGTGTCATAAACTTGCCAACACTCACAGCAATAAATTGAACCAGGCTTTAAGGCTCTCTGCTTAGGAAGAATCACCAAATGAGCTTGAAAGCTGTCAGACTGTGTTTCTGGGGAGGTGGCTTGGCATCCTGGGAAGAGCACTGCTTTTGGCTTGGATCCAAAGCCTGATTCTACCATTTGCTAGATGTGTAGCCAGATGTGACCCTGAGTCTGAGTCTCAGATGTTTACTAGCTACATGACTCAGAGCAAGTCACTTTGACCCTGGTGCCTCAGTTTCCTCATCTGTAAAATGAGGATAATAGCACTTACCCTCCCAGTGTTATGAAAATAGTCAAATAATTGTAAAGCATTTGGCATAAGACCTGACACATTGGTAAATACTTTATAAATGTTAGACTAGTAGTAGTAGTAAGTAATATGCCCTCTGCCAATGTATATGCCCATCAAGTTGCCATCTTGCAGACTAGAGAATTGTCTTGAGACAGGGAAGGCTTCTGTGATTGGAGTGCTGGAGCAGCATTGGTATTGGAACACAGGTCTTCCTAACTGAAACCTTCACTCTAATCCACTATACAATCCTTCTTCCTCCTCTGGCTGTCTCCCTCTCTATTCACTAGTCTTTTCAAAATTACCCAAGCTTTATAAACAGTCTGAAGAACCAGCAGAAATACAAGTAGAGAACGACTGTTGTTTTGTCTGTTTTTTGCTCCACTCCTGGTTCCATTTGTAGATACTGATAAAATATTCATGGCAAACACGTGTTAGTTCATGGTCACTGCCTCTTAGACTGTGACTCTATGGTAGAGTAAATGGCTATAGAGAAGGCTGGGATCCAGGTTGCTTCATTTGCCCTTCGTGGGGCATGAGCCCCAGACAGTCATCAGCTGCTCTGGACAGAAAATTAGGAGTGAATTTTTCTAAGCAAGTGGCTACTCTGAGTTCCTTCTGCCCAGAGCATCAACCAGAAGTCAGATTTACAGTCTTCCAAATATGTATTAGGAACAGAGATCCAGAGCTAGAAGGGATCTCAGAAGTCCAACTCCTCCTTCTCAATGAGAAAACATGCCTAGGGTAATTAAATGACTTTGAGATTATGAAATTTTAGAATCATTGGTTTAGGGCTAGAAGACACCTCAGAAAAATCATTTAACCCCCAGCTAAATGAGAGCCCATGTGGGGTCTCATTTGTTATTAGTAAATGTTTGATTTGTATAGCTATTGTATATACCTATATCTGTAGTTGTGTAAAAATAATTTGAGTGAAAAATGGTCATGAGTGGAAAAAGTTTAAGAAACGCCCCCCCCCAAACCCCTTGCAAAATTCCCCCGGGAGTTTTGAATCCAGGACCTCTGACTCTGGACTACAGTCTTTTTCCAGCTAGAGTTCAAATATTATGCTGGGCACCATGATTAGCTCTGGGACTGCAAAGAAAAAGGCAAACAGTGCCTGCCTTCAAGGCCCTTACAGTAATACGAGAGATTACCTTAGTAGTATTTGTTTGGTTATATGCAGTTTGGACAGAAATTTCTTTTTTTTAAAAAAATGTATTTATTGGTTTTTAAACAATTATTTACATTTATAATATTTATATATTATAATACTTAGATTTCAATTTTTCTCCCTCTCAACTCTCCCCAAGATGGCAATCTGATTTAGATTATACTAACTCATATTAAACGTTTTTCCACATTCGTCATGTTGTGAAAGAACAAAGGCAAAAACACAAAAACAACTGGATGGAAAAATTATAGGTTCATGTGTCTGATGGATTTGAACAAATCGTAATTGATCTATGTCTCAGTTTGCCCCTCTGTGAATGAACGATTGGGGGGGGGGGTTTCAGGCGCCTGCCACCTGGTGTGCCCAAGCTTGTAGAGGTTTTGTGTGCACGCAAGGAGTTCCAGAAACAATGGGATGATCAATGCTCAGCCCAGGTGATTGTGGGCCTTGCCTTTCGGTTTTATTCTGAGACAGGGAATGACATATCTGGACACCTGTACACGGGCTGTACACACCTGAAACATCACTTAGGCGACTTCAGAGAAGACTTCACTCCATGATGCCACATTTATGGGAGTGTTTCCTTTGGATAGCAGAAACTGAGGAGACAAAAAGAAGGTTGCAACTCAAAGGATAGGAAACCCGATCTAATTGTTTCCATTAGACCATTAAATGCTCAGGGCCTGGATTCTACAAAGCAGCCCCATGCAAGATAGGCTACCACGTCTCAGCATCTCAGGGCTTGAGGAGGAGGAGGGTTTCTTAACTAGGAGAGTCAAGCTTCAGGTTCCTTACCAAGGTGGCTATGAATGTAAACAACTCCAGAGACTTCATTTCCCCTCCATTAACTAAAAAAACAAACATCCAGGCTGCGCTCAGTATATTTGTTCAGTAAAATATTGGAACCTCCTCCCAACACACACACACACACACGCGCACATGTGCTGATGGTTTTAATCAGAAATCTTATTCTGTAGTAATTAAGGCTTCTCTGGTATGGATCGGTCTGGTTCTATTTAGACATCAGGATTTGAAGCCAGTTTGTTGCCACAGATACAGTATCTGCTGCTCTCTGAGCTTCCTCTATAGGCAGATTAGCCAGAACAGACCTCCCTACAAAGGCAAACCTTGTTTTATGTGGAGTTCTGAAGCCTTCTGTTTTGGGATTTTCCAGTTCTGGTTTTTGAAAGAAGGGAAAGAGACATTTGTGAGGAGGCCAGACTAAAGAAGTCCTTCCTCATGGATGAAACAATTTCCCTTGTGATAGATAATGTGTTTTTCCTAACTCCCTACAGACTGGACCTGATTAGCCTCTGAGGTCCCTTCCAGATCAGGAGAAAAATAATAACAAAAAGTGATAATCAGGATAATATTAGCTAGCATTTCCATGGCATTTTTAGGTTTATAAGCGCTTTACACATATGCTCATTCATTGGGCAGGAATTATCCTATGACATAGGTATGATTATTATACTGCATTTTATGAATGAGAGGTTAAGTGATTTATCCTGAGTTACACAGCTAGTCAGTGTCTGAAATCAAATTAAACCTGTTATGTCTTCTAGGCTCTAAAACCAATAATTTATGGATACCACCTAGCTGTCTAGATCTATGCTCTTAAGAAATTGTGATAGTACTTTGCACATGTGTATCTGAGAAATCCCCCAAGAGCATCATCTGTCTTACAGAGAAGTCCATAGCCCACATCTCAAAATAACTGTTTTGAATGCATAAAATAAAACACACAGGACCGCAAAGGAAGTGAATTAGAGTAAAAAACTGGTATTAAAAATGGTTTTTAAAAACGGGCCTCTGGTCTGTGTTCATTACCTGGGGTAGCCCGAATTAAGGCTTTGTGTGTACACGTGTGTGTGCATGTTCCCAGACGAGGCAAGTATACAGAGGGAGTGCAAGGTATTTTGATTTATGATGTGACAAAGTTTGCTAGTGGAAACCTTGCTTTCCCCTGCACATAGCCAGGCTTTTATCTGATGGCTGAACATCTGGTTTCTTCAATAAAGGGGAAATCCAGGTAGACTATATATTCACACTCACTCTGCCATTTGGGAAGGATGCTGAAATGCATCCCTCCCTCCTGAGGCTGCTTGGTGGTTTTTCTCCCCGAGTGGTTTGCTCTAAATTACATTGATAGCTGCCTCTTGGCAATCCTTTCCTTCCTTCCCTTCCATTTCCATCCCCTCTCCTTTCCGTCTCAAATATACATCACTTATTCCAGCAACTGATTTCTTCCCAAAGGCCCTTCTTTGACCAATTTTCCATACCATCCTCTGAAAGTCACGCCATATTGGCAGTGGCCAATGAGCAGGTGTAGAACCAGTTTCCAATGTTGCTGCCTGGAGAGCCCCTTGGTTGAGTCTTTTACCTTTTGAGAACCCAGATCAGAAAGTCAAGAGTTCTGGGCTATTTTCAGTTCTGAAACTCTTACTTCCTTCTCAGGGCTGTAATTGAAATGAAACGGGACTCTGTCACTGGGAATATTCGGGGTCATGTTTCTCATCACTTCTCACCCACGATTCCTCTCTTGTCTGTTTTGCTCTGTTGTCATTGCAAACCACGGGACCGAAGCACGCTCATCAGCTGAAAACATGTTCATTCATCTCCCAACATATAACTCATCCAGCCAGAGCAATCCCTCTTCTTGACCCACAGCTTAATCTGTCTGGGCCAGCTTCAGTTTTAAAAAGGGGTCTTTGGGTCATCAGTGAGGGTGGGGAAAGCCCCTTTTCTGGGGCACAGGCAGTTTGGAGGTTCCCATATTGTGATTTATCTGAGTCACATATCAAAGGCCAGGGAAGCTGTGGCCCTGGTACTCTCACAGTTACACAACAGGCTGAGTGGGGGAAGGGGCACTCACCCTCTTCTGTTCTTTGAGCAGTGTAGGAAAAGGAAATGGGGGAGGGAGAGGTAGAAGGCTTCTTATCTAATAAGATGCTTTATAGAAGGGGGAAAAATTCAAAAGATTTTTTTTTTGGATCCACCAAAGTGATCTGAATTAAAGTTAAGAGGCTGCTGAAAAGAGAAGGCAGGATTCCCAAGGACTACAGCAATAATCAAAATGTAAAGAACAAAAAATCAAAAATTAAGGGGAAAAACCCACTCTGAAACTGAATGCTGTGACATCAGAATAATCAAAAAGAATGAGAATTCACCTCGATAACTTGTGAGGAGGAAATAAGCAGTAAATGAAGTTCTTACTCCATTCTGTTCTCTTCTACTCATTTTTTAAAATGCTTCAATGATCTCTCCCTGGCCCTTTCTTTGTAGAGGTGGGGGGGATCCAAGTGTGCAATACTGCATACAGCATTGAACTTTGTTGACCTGTTGGTTGCTTTTGCAGAAATGTGTTTTTTCCCCTTTTTAGAATTCTTTGTGATAAGGAATGAAAAAGGAGAAAAGGGATATTGGGTAATAAAGATAATATAATTTAATAAATAATATAATAAAAATTTAAATTGAAACTAAGAAAAAGCAAAGGCAGGTCTCTTCCTAACTGTGGTAGAACTGGATGGAGAAGTGGAGTTTTCCAGTGGACACAGCTGTGACGTACATAGGCTGCTGGTCTGCCCTCCCTCAGCCAGGTGACCTGGATTCATCTACTAAACACCTGGGAGACCGTGGGCAGACTGAATCCTATTGGATGGCCAGCGCCCCACCTGGATTGTTTGATTTAACCCTCCATCTTCTCCCCTGGAGCCATCTCGAGGAAACGCCCACCAGGCTTCTGCCCAGTTGGTCTTTGCTCATGATGTCTTTCCTATCAGACACTCTTTCTGCTGGTGATGTGACCTCATTTTCACGAAGGCTTAAGCAACCAGCCTGTGCCCTTTGGTGCCTTCTGCAAGAGTTAGCACAGTCTCTCTTAACCCTTTCATCATTTTGTAACTTTCTAAATAAGGGGAATGGATTAGATTGGACAGACAGCTCATCTCTTGGTTTTTTTGGGGTTTTTTTTGTTTTGTTTTGTTTTGCTGAGGCAATTGGGGTTAAGTGACTTGCCCACAGTCACCCAACTAGGGGATGTTAAGTGTCTGAAACCAGATTTGAACTCAGGTCCTCCTGACTTCAGGGCTGGTGCTCTATCCACTGCGCTACCCAGCTGCCCCTCATCTCTTGTTTTAAAAAGGTTTCAGAGATGCGAATGTCTTATTTATTTGATCATCATTTGCTTTTTTATTAATTTTTTGAAGGGTCAGGGGGTGGGAGCAGAGACTGAGAGTCCTCAATCAATCTGGTAAGGTCATCTTACCATTAAAGAGGCTGTAAATAGAGGAACTTGACTTGGAGCCCAACACTTGGGTTCAGACATACCTCTGATTAGTCCTAGTTGACCCTTTCTCAGCCTCACTTTCCCTGATTGGCAAATGGGGATAATCATTAACTATAGTAGCATGATTTCCCAACTCGGCTCAAAGGAGGTCTTTGTAAAGTATTCCACAAACGTCAAGATGCCGTGTGAGTGCTATCAGCCAGAAACTAGAATTTGGGAACCAGGCTCGTGATGTTTATCAGAATAGCAAAATTCCTGATGATGCGATTTGCTCTGTTCATGCAGATCTCTCTGTGGTACAGCCTGAGCGAGCAGGGCACTGGGGTTGTGGGTGACTTGTCCAGAATCACATGGCCAGGCTGGGATGCTGAAGCCTGGTCTTCCCATCTCCAAGGCTAGCTCCTCTACACCATGCTGCCTAATTAATAATAATAATAATAAATAAAATAGTATTTCTTGTTTGTTCCTCCATGACAGCAACGATCACAAAATTGCTGGAAGGCTTAAGTTGGAAAATAACATCATTTAAATCAGTTAATGGCTGATGGTGTTTTCTGAGACCAAAAAGAGCAGGGTGTTGTACTTTTGGGAAAGGGTAATAGGGAGGGAAGGATGGAGTTGGGTGCCTAAAAAGTTCTCCATCCTGTTTTGAAGTACTTTCCCCAGGCAGAATCACCTGCCGCTGCCTGATGGGGATTATTTGTAGTCTTCAAGTCTTCTTCATCTGCTAATATACCTGTAATTAGAAGTCCTGTTCTAGTCAAAATTAGCAGCAGATTCCTGACTCACAGTACTTCCTCACCTGGGTACAATGGGCACCATGTCAGAAGGGAATAATGGCATCATTTCCCCAAGGCAGAATGCTAGTAACTGAGGTTATATTTGAAATAATTACTTCCCATTAAAAATGGCCATCTCGTTTTGCTGCCTGATGTTTTCCCTTTGCCACAGAGAAGAGACCTGGCTAGTCATAAATCAGATTTTATTTTTCTCAATCTATAAATATCACTTCTGTATTTTTAATGGATTTTTATTGCTTTCTTTTATTTTTACGCCATCTGTATTTCATCCTATGTCCCTTTTTCTCCATCCCTTCCCAGAGAGCTATTGCTTATAATAATTTTTTCAAATTCAAAATTAGCCAATGTATTGAAAAAGTCTGTGAGATATAAATTCCAAGCCCAGAGTTAAAAAGCAAAGTAGGGTGGGTTTTCCCCCCAAAAAAGGCAAATATAGGAAAGAAATTCAAGCTGTAACACTATAGTTAAATACATTGGATATATTGAAAATAGGAATACTGTCTTCCTCCCTTATGAGGTTTTCCCTGTGAAGTTGAAAGGCTTGATGCTATTTTCAGGTCCAGTTTTGAAGGCCAAGATGGAGATTCTCAAGTATTTTGTCTTTCAGAGACATTTGGGTGGCTATTGAGCATCCACTGGCTGAACCGTGATGAAAAGAAAAATCTTGGTGATCTAGAACTCCTGGGGAATGAATAAGTTCTCTGATTTTCAGATAGCTTAGTACTTGTCTCTTTTAAACACTAAAACTTTTTTTTTAAATTATGACTATTATACATGGAAATTTTTCTTAAAATTATCATATGTATCTTCCTTTCTTTTTAAAGAGTCCTTAATTTGAATGCAAAAATGAATGTACTGTCTTGTAGTACAGTTCTCTACTCAAAACTTTTTTATGATTTGTGCATGAAAATTTTTCTAAAAATTATCATCTCTTCTTATTCATGACTTGAATGTATGAATGAACTATATCTTATAATGCATTTCTATGCTCAAAACATTTTTTACTATGACATAATACATGGAAATTTTGAATCTAATTTGTTTGAATGCATGCAAGCATGAATTGTTTTGTAATTTAGTTCTGAGCTCAAAGATTATTGAGGAGCAGAAGATGCTTTCTCCCCCCCCTTTTCCTTGATTTTTCCCCCTGATTCTCATCTGGTCTGACGAGTCGATGTTGATAGCTATTTGAATTACAAGTAAGATATTTTTATTAGCATGAAGATGTACAGGAGTCTTGGAATAAAACAACTGATCAGACTTTGAACATCAGGCATTGACCAAAGGTAATTTAGGCTGATCTAGTAGTCGGCAGTAACCTGGAAGTCACACCACCTATATCCCAATCCCAGTGATGGTCCAAAGGAGTTGGTTTTGTATGTGAATTTCCCTTATTAATTCATGACATGCCTTAGTGTTCCTTAGTGCCTGTGATTGTCTTTGGGAGAATACTCATACCGCCAACGCAGATTGCGACCCTCCTACAGCTTAATATTTTCTCTCTCTGAGTTTCTGCTTTGGAAAAATCTGTCCTCCTCCAGCCAAGCTAAGGATGAGTCTCTCTCAACTTTGCTAGGCTGCTCCTCAGAGGAAAGGCATGCCATCCATCACCAAAGGCTTTCCAGTTTGGTAAAGGACCTGCCCAAGCTTGTATACTCTGTGGTCTTAGCCTTCGAAGCTTCCCAGACGAAGTTACTTCTGAGGATCACAGTAGAACAATTATCATAAGTTCTTGATTTGAGTACTGGGAGAATAGTTAAACTTATTAAAACAAAAACATATGTTTGTGTCTATGTCTCTCTCTGTGTACACACACACACATATACACATAAATGATCAATTGGTAAAATTTTCAATTAGTAAGATCTCTAAATTAGCAAGGATTCTAAAATGTTTGCTTCAGAGAAGTATTTCCCAGGGTGTATGTATCCTGAGGTCAATAAAAATAGAATTCCATCTCTTACATATTCTAGAACTGCTTTCTATTTATGTATAGGGAGACTTAGTGTTTGCCTAATAATCCTAAGAGTTTATACCTTTGTTCACATCTGATGATTTTGATGTTCTCATACAACAGGTAAGGAAGCAGAGGCATATATTCCCCCCGCCCCCTTTTTTTTCTTTACATCTAACAGTATTTTTTGATGGTTCATTCTAAAATTTATTTCTGGTACATGTATGTATGACTTCTCTCTCCTGTCTCCCACCAAGAAACAACTTTTTAAAAGGAATTGTTTTAACCCTTACAATATATAGTTTAGCAAAACAAATTTCTAGAGTGATCCATTTTTGAAAGATTTTGCACAACATAGGTTTAAACAAAACCTGTTTGACCTTTGGCTAACCAGAAACTCAGTTGACCAGAACCTGGCCATTACGTGACCCTGTCAATCAGCAGAGGTCTCCTCCTTTGTTTCTGTGTCATTGGAAGGAAATAATTGCATATCCTTATCCAGCACTTACTGTTTACAAGGCTATTTCCTCCTAACAGCCCTGCAAGGTAGGTGGGGCAGCTGTCATCACAGGTCATAGAACTGAGAAGCCACTGAAGTGACATGTCCAGAGTCAGACCTCCCCCATCATCCACGTCCACAGTTCTCCTGTACCCTTAGCATTTGGTTGAATTTTTCTGTGTGATCTTCTAGTCCAATCCCTTCTTTTTACAGAAAAGGAAACTGAGGTCTGGACAAGTGAAGTGACTTTCTCACATTTAGTTAAGTAGATGAGCAGCCTCTTAACTTCAGTTGCTCTGACTCTCCACCCAAGGTTCCTTCCATTGCACTTTCTTGCCTTTCTCATGTCTTCCATTGTCTTTTCATCCCTCCCACTTAATCTGCCTGCTTAAGACTGAAAGCATTCTGATCTATAGATGCTGCAATACTTTAATCTACCTAGCATCCCTTCCCATCCTGTAAATCCTCAAGGCTGTCTCTTCCACAGAGCCTTCCTGGATCTATAATTATCCTTCTCTGCTCAAACTTCACAGAGCACTTTGTACCTCTCTAAACGTACTTATTATTTTTGTATTAGTGTTATTCACTCGTGGGTCATCTCCTCCTACTAGATTGTAAGTTCCTTGAGGGCAGGGCCAGGTCTTGATCTGAACTGTGCCTCTGTGGTGACCTAAGTCCCACATTTGACCAAGTCTTAACCAATGACGTGTTGACATGGATGGAACCTTTCCAACCCCCCCCCCAACCCCAGATTATTTTTCAGCCCCAAAGGAGCAGGACTGATGATTCTTGCAGCACGGTGTTTTTTATTCAGAGGACAGCAAAAACTCAGCAACTGTTCCCTTTAATAGATTTTTCATTTTCTGGGAAAGAAGTCCATGCACGTTTTACTGCCCCCCTGACAAATGCTTTTGCAAGCATCAGATGTGTCAAGTTTCCAACTGCTGGGATTTTTTTTTTCTGAGAGAAAGGGGGGGAAGGGAGAGAGGAAAGGAAGAAAGGAGAGGGAGAGGGAGAGAGAGATGGATGGATGGATGGAAAGAGAGAGAGAGGGATGGAGAAGTAGGATGGGAGGGTGAGTGTATGTATGTGTGTACATATGAGAGCAAATAGGGCCCATAAAAGCTTAGCTGTTCACACGCTTCATGAAAACATTGCCAAGAATAAAAAGCTCAGGGCCTGACACTAAATCTCCCCAGTGTTTATAGCCCAGTTTAGCATCAACACTGAGCTGACATTCAATTTTCAAATGAGATCCAAGCAGTCGTTATAGATCAAGTATGTGGGGGTAGAGGCAGAAGTTTTCAATATAATCCTCCTAGTAAATGAATAACTCACATTTTTAAACACTTTAATATTTTACAAATCATCTCCTTTCTAAGATGACATCAATGAATTGAACTTCACTTTTTGGTTATTGTTGTTGAGTCATTTTCAGTTGTCCAGTTCTGTGTGTGTGTCCAACTCTCCATGACCCTATTTGAAGTTTTCTTGGCAGAGATACTGGAGTGATTGGCCATTTCCTTCTCTAGCTCATTTTACAGATGAGAAAACTGAGGCAAACAGAAGTAAGTGACTTGCCTAGAGGCACACAGCTAGTAAATGTCTGAGGCAGGATTTGAGCTCAGGAAAATGAGGCTGACTCCAGGCCTGGCACTCTATGCATCATACCATATAGCTGCCTCCAACTTTGTTTTTACAATTGAAGAAACTGAGACCAAAAAGCTAAATAACTCGCCTAAAATCAGCAAGTAGCAAAGGTCAGAATTTAGGCCCTGGCTCTCGGATTTCAAATTTATCATTCTTTCCTCTACTGCAAGTTTAGTGGATTCATGTATTTTTCACCCAAGACAAAATGCTGCTTGATTTTTGACCTTACAGCCTACCTTCACTTTCAGTCCAGGCTCTTCTGAAGTGATTCCTCACAGGGCCTTTTCTCCCTCAGAATTTCTTTTTAAGAATATAATGTAATGCTGTTGGGCTTTGGGAGCCATTACTGGAGTACAGGGGTTAATGATATGTAACTTGTGTTCATTATTTTATAGGATCATTTATATTTGTTTTATAACTTAAGTGATATTTAGATAATCCTAATAACTGTATATTTGGCAAACTATTAAAAAATTTCAGTGAAAAAAAAAGAATATAATGTAAGACTGTGACTACATTAGCTAAGAGCCGGGCTGATTGTTATCTGACTTGTGTGACTAAGTCGCTCACCAGAGGAGCCTATATTAGGCGTGTGAGCCTCAGTGTGTTATGTCACTCTACACATACAAGCCTAAAAAAGATAATATTTCCTGTGTTGCAACTGGTTTTTCTCCGACCTCCTCTTTTCCTTCTCTTACCTCTTCCTTGCTCCTCAGTTGTCTGCTTTACCAGCAAATGAATGAATAATGACTATATATGCAGAATGAGGGACATTTTGGACATGGCCAATGCAAGAATTTGCTTTGCTTGAATATATGCCCATTTTTTGAAAGGGTGTTTTGTTTGTTTTCAGAGTGGGGGAGGGAAGAGAAAAAAGATACTTGTTAATTTTTTAAATTAAATTTTAAAGAACCATTTGGTAAGCACTTACTAATGTGCCGAGCATTGCATTGTAGAGATATAAATACAAAATAGAGACAGTGCCTTCTGTTAAGAAATGTACATTCTGGGGCAGCTAGGTGGTGCGGTGGGTAGAGCACCAGCCCTGAAGTCAGGAGGACCTGAGTTCAAATCTGGTCTCACTTAGCATTCCCTAGCTGTGTGACCCTGGGCAAGTCACTTAACCCAATTGCCTCAGCAAAAAGCAAAAAGAAAAAGAAACATATTCAAATAGGGAAAGAAAACAAATATAGGAGAGGGATAGCCAGGAGAAGGGTCTGGGGGACCCTTTTTTGGTCTGGGGAGTGAGAATAGCCCAGTTCCCATTCTGGTTAATAACAGGGGCTTCAGTGAAATAAGCTTTTCACTTATTAAAGCAAAGCCAATCAACCTGTATGGATCTTTTGGATAGTTGAAGGAGTTTGGGGTTTAGGAAATCTTGCATCATTAAAAGCTGATCATATGGAAGATTGATCTTGACTTCCTGCCCAAGGGCAGCATTTTATGAGAAATGAATAAAAAATAACCTGGGCAATGATGGCAGTCCAGTTGATGTTCGGGCTGGACTCAAACAGCATTCAATTGGACAGGGGTTTCCCAGTGAATTGAAATATTCAATTCACTAAAATATGGAGGCTGTTTTAATAAAGAGTTTTGCATTTGGAGGTCAGAAACCCTGGGTTCAAATACTGACTCTGGTACTTAACTACCTGTGTATGACCTTTTGTAAGTAATTTTACATTCTGTGGATCTCAGTTTCTCTTCTCTAGAATAAAGGGGCTGACCCAGATGACGTCTGAGTTTCCCTTCAAACCTCAGTCTACAGTTCTGTGATCATGACCCTATTCTTCAACTATCATGAGTAGTGAATTTTGCCTCCCTCCCCCCTTTTTTTTAGCCAGGAAAACCCAAGTTGATTCTGCCCAGAAGGTGGTGATCATAGTATTCTGGCTTGACTCCAGTGAACCATTCTTTAAAGAAACCACCAAGTGTGCTGATCTCGACTTCCTGAGTATCTTGAGTCACAAACCATACAGTTCTCTATTTGTAGAAGAGACTGAAATGCCAGTAATATTCTTAGAATGATGGTATCCAGAGGGAAGAAAGAACATGATGCATCTAAGGAATATGGACAGGCTGCTCTTATTCGTTTCTCATTCTTCTTAGCAGCAAATGATCCAACTAATGCAGTCAGGACCTCAAGAGAGTGTGAGACTTTGGGGTAGATCTCTTCTATGAGAGGTTTGAAGTCAAGCTGGCACTGAAATGTTTTTTCCTTATTGCTAATAAAAAAATGGAGTGTAGAATATGGTTATTGCAAGAATTCTTAATCTGAACTCAACTAAAAAATGAAGATTTTTTTAAAATAACTATATACATATATA